>UCOH01011612.1:0-48108 GCA_900474275.1 Synergus japonicus | reverse complement strand
GGGTTCTATTTGTTCAAAATGACTTGATAACCTCACTTTCTTTAAGTTCAGACATCGAGTCAACGATCTAGACCGGTTCCAAGATCATTCCAAGCCTGTGGATCTTTGAATACTCGATTTAAAACAAAATTACTCGGAAAATCGCGCTTTTTTTGTTTCAAATTGCATTTTTCGAACCAAAAATAATTTTTTTAGATCTAAAACCGGTCTAGGTCGTTAAGGCGATGTCTGAACTTAAAGAAAGAGAGGTTATCAAGTCATTTTGAGCAAATAGAACCCTCACTATGGCGCCCGAATTGAAAAATGTTGGCCAGAAAATTCATGCGGGCCATTCGGGCGCCATTGTGAGGTATCTATTTGTTCAAAATGACTTGATAACCTCTTATTCTTTAAGTTCAGACATCGCCTCAACGATCTAGACCGGTTCTAGATCGAAAAGAATTATTTTTTGTTCGGAAAGTTTGAAAACAAAAAAAGCGCAATTTTCCAAATAATTTGATCTTAAATCGAGTTTTCCAAGATCCACAGGCTTGGAATCATCTGAGAACCGGTCTTGATCGTTGACTCGATGTCTGAACTTAAGGAAAGTGAGGTTATCAAGTCATTTTGGACAAATAGAACCCTCACAATGGCGTCCCAATTGAAACCTTTTGCCTGAAAAAGGGAATTTTTCGGGGAATTTTAAGAGATTTTAAAGTTTTTCCTGGAATTTCAAAAGGTTTCTAGGAATTTTTAGAAATTTTCATGAATTTTAACGTGGAATTTCAGAAGATTTATGAGTTTGAAAATTTTTCTCGAATATTTAAGGGTTTCATGGACTTTGAAGATATTTCTAATACTTATAATGAATTTTAAAGGATATAAAGGAGATTGTAAGAGATTAGAGATATAAAATATTATAAATTATATAATATTGAAAAATAAAGTAAATGCGCGCGCGTTCGTTCTTGTTTATCAAATTTATACACTGAGAAACTCTGTGTTAGAAAAATTACTAATCCGAAAATTGAGACATTTTAATACAGAAAATAATAAATTTTACTATTTCAATAGTAATTTTTACTATTTAAATAGTAAACTTTAATATTTTGGGTCTCAATTTTCGGATTTTGCCCCTACTTGCTAACAATAGTGGTAATTTTTCAAACACAGATTTTCTCAGTGTACTTAAAATATTCGATTTTTACTCATTTCGAACTTTAAGTTTATTACTGTACCTAATAATTGTTCTAAATTTTCAATATGCTTGAAATTGTAATTAAATGTATCTTCATATTCAGTTCATCCATTATGTATTTAATATTGTAACTTTCTATTGGACAATGTAGTTTCAAAATGATACAAGACACTATGACACAAATAACAATCAGCTCTAATGAATAGTGTTTGTCATCATAGCCGGAAGTAATTGAATTCGCTCATGTATATTAATTTCAAATTGCTTATCTTGATCATGTCAATCTCTTCTATTTTTAGCAGAATATAGCCAGGGGCTGTTGTTATATTTTTCTTCTTTTTTTGCAATCTCAGCAGCGTGAATCCATTTTCTGGCGGAAAGTGAATATAAACTTAAATTGGCAGAATTGTTTTCTCAAATATTGTGAAAAAACCCTTTCATTTAATTAATTCGCTTAACTTTTTATCTCCGGAGTCACAGAACACAAAGAAAGAAGTTTGGAGATTTTTTTACATATTTTCTGTTTGAAAAGAAGAAGAAAGAGAGAAAACTTTTTTTGTGAGTTCTCCTGTTTTTTTTTCTGAAGTCTGTCAAATGATTCGTAAGGGAACGTTCATATACCCGCAAGGATTCAAATATTGGGAAAAATACGCAATCCTTTCCGCGAAGACTTCATTGTGATTCTGCATGCGATATCAAAATGTAGAACTGACATTCTTCAAAACGATTTCGCATTCTAAACACGTGGAGCCCCCAGATAAATGGATCAAGCTGTGCAGCTTGTCAAATGTTAATGTGTCTGCATATCGTAAATAAAACATTTTTAGTAAACCCAATGCATCATGCAAACTTTACACAGTTTATTTAATAAAAAATACATCTATCTAAATTATTTTTTATAATAAAATGAAAAGGACTTTTAATCTGAATAAAAGAATATTAAATACTTAAAGATAATTGCAGAAAGGAAGGGAAAGAATTGTGTTTGTAGACAATGTGGATTAAAGGACATGAATTGACAGATATTTTGACAATTAGAACCGGCATGACGTTGGCATAAAAATATCTGGAACATTTTTTGTACCGGACAATAATTGTCCTTAATATTGTGTAAAATTTATTTCTTCGTGAAACCACACTAGTAGTTCGATCTCAGATATTTTTATGAGCTACTTCGACTTACAGTGAACTTAAAAATGTATTGGAAATGTATTTTATGATATCTTATTTTTTATTATTCCTGTCTGGTTAGACTTTATTGCTAGATAACTTTAAAACTGGTAATAATAATCCTATATAAGAATATCTCCGATACATTTTAATCAAATTTTTATAAAACCATTTGACAAACAACGAGCAAATAGGAAACGTATGAAAATGACTTTTGACTAGATCAGAGAGCTATAATCCCCAGAGTATAATCATGTTGTCTATTGAATATGTTGTTTTCAAACAGATAGCTACACATCAAGTGCTTCTGTTTACTGTACAATTTATGCATGTCATCCACAGTGTACTGGGACCACAATATTGGCCCAATATACCCACGTCAATATCAATTGTCAGTGCCTATAACTCCCCAGTTCAGTTCATTTATGCCAATAATATATTATCTATGTCGTTTTCAAAAAATGACCCAAGTTTCCTATTAAAAGATGAAATGAAAAATAAATCAATTGCAAAAATTTCTTCTTTAATATAGATAGGCGCTAGATAAGTAGGAATCTTAGTATAAAAAATACTATAAATAGAGTTTACAGAGGCCTTTCGCTGAATTTACTTTGAAGTGAGGTGCAAGTATAAAAATCACGGAAGGTAGAATAAACATAAGCTTTGAGAGCTCACTGAACAACATGGAGGAATTTTAATTTGTTTTTGCAGGGAAATTTTATTCAACGTTAAAAAAGTTTCTTTAAGTCGAGTATTATGGTAATAAGTTTGGCATGACTTGATAAGGAATTGAATTTTAATCAAATCCAGTTTGCCAACTTCAGAATCAAATCACGCGCAGATCACTCCACCTCGAGGGTCAATAAAGCTTCGAAAGAAGTATATTATACTCGAAATCGTAAGAATTATTTATTAGACAGAAGGAACATCAGATTCGAAAGAAAAGTTTCAAAACTTCAATATTCTTTCTCTGAATTTCGCCAGTGAGATCAATTCGACTTACTGAAGTGTGTCTCATTATTTTACCCGAATTAAATAAATCATAGAACGAAAAATTCTTAATTAAGTGTGACATTCTTTTCTTGATTAAATTATCATTAAAATTGAGATGTAATTATAAAGTTTTATAAAAACTGCGAAAAAGGACGTTTTAACTAATTTAAAAGCTTGATTTTGTAAGATTGAAAGAAAATGAAAAGATTTTTATTTCAGACTGAATGGAAAGACTTTGAGAGAGTCGCTTTTAATTAATAACTAGTAGATGCATATACAGACATTTGTTTTTAAAAATGAAGGGTGAAATCGAGTATTCTTCTTTCTATTCATAAAGATTGCAGATTTGCTGTTAAAGGGTGTATGAAATTTTGTCCAGAATTTTCTGCCTTGTGGAGACAAAACTCTTCCTAGCTGATCTGTATCTCTTCTCATTTCCTTTTCAATTCCACAGTTTCATTCAACAGAGAGTTAAATACACATAGAGTGCCACAGTGTCAGACTTCACATGAATATGAATTTTTATCTGGAAACAGTGAGACAAAAAATGTGGACAGTATAATTTGTATACATTCTCATCACGTATTCTCGAGTAATTAATGTCGAGAGATATTTCAAATTAAAAGTTACTTTTAGAAAGTCAGGAAATATCTGAAGTTCCAGTTATACACTTTCTCTATTTTAAATAATAATCCCAAGATTTAGCTGAACAAACTATTTTAAATTTATTAAAAATAGACATATAAATAGATAAAAGCGATAAAAAATAAAAATATTCTACCCTCGTGTGAATTATTATGTGGTGGGAAATTCTCTAAAATCGAAAGTGGGGATAAACGACCTGTCATTATATCGCGTGTTCATCATTGTTAACTGCTAACTAACTAGCTCTCATTTGTCGTCAGTAATTTATGGTTATAACAGGATCTCAAAAAACCTTCTGCTGTTTAAAGTAGTTTTATATTTTCCTAAAGATTCATGCTGTCAGACAGAAGGTTCTTTAAATTAATGAACCATCAATCAAATTTTAGGATCTCGTTTGCAACGAGATCTCGGAATTTTTCCAATTGATGTAAATTTGATTTCTTTGAAAGTTGAATCGAACCTGAACGATATTTCACAAGTTTTTTTTCACTTTTTCATTAAAACATTTGCGTTTTTTCAATTTCCCTTCTTTTTCGCTCGAAAATGTGATTTTTCCACCAAAATTCATGTCAACTGGTAAAGTATTATCCGCTCAATGGATTTGTTCCTACACACGCATTCACAGACAATTACACTATGTATGTTGATATTGGATAGACCGATGGAGGACGAACAATATTAAATCCATATACGGAAGTCAGGATTTATGAGAACTCTATATCGACAATGAGAGAAAGTATCATTCGTGAATTGTGCCGTAGAACGTTCACTCTTTAATGGAACAGGCCCATTATCCACCGATATGAGAAATTATATACTATGCGCATCGATAACCGATATTTTTGAAATTTCATGCACCACTAATCACTGTGCTTTCCGCTTTTGAATATGTGTTCATTTTTTCCAAATAACTGGACTAATTATAACTTTTTATCAAGAAAATTGTATATTTAGGAATAAACATCAGTTTTTATGTACGTTTTTAATTATCAAATTACAGAAACTGTTATATAAATTTGAAATTTCAGATCAATTTTTCTATCTGAAAGATTCGAGTTTTCATATCGAATATCAAAAGTAAATTTAGAGAACTGTTTTTACTCCAAACATCGCCCGAGGTAATTTATGAAACTTCCGTTAAAAATATACTTCATCATTTTTCCAACTGAAATATCAAAGAGCACAAATGGTAGAAAAATGTAGATTAGAAATCTCAAAGTATTAAAATATGACAATTATTAATTACATTACTTTTTTCTTTATTAAAGAAGCTAAGCTTAGAATTTATTTTATGGCAAAATCAAATATTTCATTTTTTTTAAGTTACAATCCGTGGAATAAATACAGGTATTAAAGCAGTGGCAATTTTTTTTGTCGTGCGAAAATCTCCTAGTGTAAATAAAAAAAATATTCGTATTAGTTGAGCATAAAGGATTTGAGTTTGAGTGAAAAATTCATGCGTTAAACTTTATATTCTCATTCCACGCGATTTTTTTTTAACAAAAGTTTTTCTATTCTCGCAGCTTAAACGTGAAATAACTAAAGAGAGAATTGCGCTCAGTAGAATAAAGTTAATGTGGTCAGACACTGCAAAGGAAAATGCAATGAACGCAGGAGATACATTTCTCTGGAATTATATTCTCAATTTGTTTTTGTCATTTCGCAACACAAGAAAATTAAAATCTACTATCTGCATTACTCTCAGTTAGATGAATTTCATTTATATTTATGTTTATAAATTAGATTTATATTAATTTACATTTTAATACATTTTAAATCAATCATACCATATTGCTCCTAATCATTTCAGTGTCATCACGACTTTCTGAGCATTTATTCAAGGAGACAAATTACATCATTATCGTTCTCGATTTATTGGTTGAAATGAGTAATATCCCATGTCAGTCAAACTTTCCTTAAGCCACAACATTCACGTAAGTGAATTATGAGTCATAAGGTTTCAATTTTCCAGGATTAAAGTTTTTCCTTCTCCTGATTTGCTATATAAAAAAAGAAAATTCATTAATCATAAATAGAATCTTATTTACACACTTGGAAGAGAGCAATTTATAACTAAAATCTTCTATTCAAAAGTTATTCAATATCAGAACTTTTAATTAGTGTGCAGAGCTAAAGGTTTGCTTAGTTATGGAGGCAGTTTAGGTTTCTGATTGGCTTATACAAAGTGTAGTAGAATCTACTTTTTAATAAAAAAAACTTACTATTATCTAAACTGCCTTTTAGAATTTATACCGAATTAATTAAAAATGAATTTAATTTCTAAACAGCACCAGCAATTTTTTCTAAGATTAGCGATAAACTTTAGGATTTGAAAAATTTTTCCAGGATGATATTACTCTCCATTTGTCCCTGTACTTTAGTCTTTATTCGCATCATTACTTTTCAAGAGAAAAAAATCTGTTCTTCGATGTTCTAACGAGATAAGTGCTTGGCTCAACTTTCTTTTCGAAGAGAAGTTAATGTAAGTTTAAGAGCTTAAGTAACCCAGTATTTCATTAAGATCGCAAAGAGGGTAACACGTGTCCATAAATAAAGATAAAAGGAAAAAGATGCCTTTATTTCAGATAAATAGATTCCATACTTCATGTACTCTTTGAAGTTCATAACAATCTTCTGCGGCTCGAATTACTAATTACGAAATTCACTGGAGAAACTTTTCTTCATTAGGGTCACTTTTTGTTCCCAGACAAAGTTTCTTGCTTCGAAATCAATTTTCAGATTCAGAAGCTCGTTAGCTATGTCTCGTTTGAGTGATTGAGTTCTTCCAAAAGCGCAATCGGCACTTTCCATGTTTGAATCTGAAAAATCATTAAAAATCATAAAATTCTCCAAGTTCCTACTTTAATCTAAAGAATGAAATATGCAAAGCTTTTACTTGCTTTTGAATATTTCACGCTTCAAATTACAGCAGCAATTTCGAAACCACCGACTTTAATACATTTTGAGCAGAAGCTTTTATGTTCTGCAATTCACAACCCACTTCTCAAAAATAATGGTTTACTTTCTGCTGAACAATTTTCTATCTAAAAATCCTAATTTTGCAAGAATCGGCCAAAAGGTAGAGCTTTGAAACTGGAAATAACGATATTGAAGCGTCTTTATTGGAAAATTTATCTGGACACCTAAAAGTCAGCTTATGCTTCAACCCATTTTCCTTTTTCAGACCTTTTGCGGATAAACGACAAAAGAAGTTTTCGTGGTTCTCTTTTCTCGAAGGTCTTTGAAATATCCGATGGCAAGGGACTTTATCGCGTGCTCGATTTTCCGTGGCAAACCTATTTATTCTTTTCCTCGACGATCGTCCGGCAGGTGGTCGTCCTCACACGTATATATAGTGACAACGGGGAACTTCGTCTCTTATCGATTGGTTCGCTCTAAAAAGAAAATAGATCAAAGCTGTGAGCATTCTTGCACTCTCAAACGTTAAGCCGAGACCTTTGCATTGTCAATTGGTGAGTCAACGATAACGGGGATGCTAAAGGAAAAAAAAGAAAAAAAGACGACTTGTATATACTCTGAGATCTTTTCTACGAAAATATGATTCAAAAGATTCGCATCGTTTCGCTAGAAAACATTTTTGCAATTATTTTCAACGGATAAAAAAGCTTTTTAAGAAAAGTATGGAGCTTATGCAAAATCTTGGACATTTCTAATAAATACTGTATCATGGACAATTTATAAAATGAGTCGAAAAAATGCATTACGAGAAAGAACAAAAGAGTGCATTAGGGAAAAATAGTCGGCCTTTGAAATACACGTAAAAATTTTATCTGTATAAAAGATCTGCATGTAGGAATATTTTTATAAAGAAGAGAACAATATAAAATCTGGCTGTTTGCCCAATGTAAAATCGAACCACTCCTGTTTCAGAGATGAACACGAATGAAGAAAACGATTAATGTTTATTTGATTCGAATAAATGCAAGGCGGATGCAAATTTTTTTCCCCTACGAAGCAAAGTCTATTTCAATGCATATTTCTGAATGGCCAGCACTGCACGATTCAAACTTTATTTGACTTACGGGAAGAAATCTGAATATAATCGTACAATTCCCACAAACCTTGCAAATTTCTTTTTTATTCCTATTCCATGAAAATTAAATATCAAAATATTTTCAAATTCTTTGTGAGTCTTTTCTTGGGAATTAAATCTGCTAAATTATCTTTTTCCTCTTCTAAACGTAGCTAATTAGTGGAATTCTTTTTATTACGCAAAGGGTAGAATCTGAGGAAGTAGGTACTGTAATATTTTTTCTGCAGCCTGAAAATTACTTCAGATTACTTCTAGTTTTATACAGCAACAAAAAAAAAAACAGAAAGAATGAAAAAAAAGGTCTGTTTCAGATGCTAAAATATTGCGAGAAGCATTCCTTGCAAATTGGAGCTCTAAGACAAAAGTTCCTTTTTCCGTGCTCATTTTTTCATTGTATTTTTTTACTGGAGCTCTTTTACTAACAGATTGAACGCCACCGAATAAAAAATAGGAATTCTCTCTTCCACCCCGTGGGAAATTAAATAGAATTAGAGGGAACGAATTGCTTTTCCTATTGACAAAAATCATTCGCGAAACTTCATTAGACAGAAACCAATCGTGTTTTCAAAATTTTACAAACCTTTTTTCGTTGCTTTCCAACTTCTGAAATTTTTAATTTAGTTTTATATTTCCCTGGGTAATATTCTCATCCTAAGAAATAATCTGAAATATATCCTTACAATATTAACCGTCGTTAAAGTGGATTATCCACTAAAGCTTTTATCATAAGAGAATAATCTCTTTAATCACATTATCATATTAAAAAGATAATATTATATTATTATATATACGTATATTAAAAGGGGATGTGATCAAGTCAATGATAAATGATTAAAACCAGAATTATGTAATAAAAATTATAGTTATTCCTTTAAATACATATTATTTTTTAATTTACAGCATCGAGATACACAGGAGACTCTGACGGTCCTTGACAAGTTAGATCTGGACACAGACAAGCCAAGTGAAGAAGAAATAGCAAGAAAGTTCGGATTTGAGGAAGCCTATGCAAATGGTACTCTGACGTGGTGGCAAAAGGTTAAACCCAAAGTGTGGTCCCTTTTTGATGAACCCTACTCCTCCAATGCTGCTAAGGTCTGTACAATCACTTATAATAGTCAATAAGGTTTATTTATAAATTTAATTCAGGACTTCGTCTTATAATTTTGATTAAAAACGAATAATTTCCCAGAGTGCTCGAAACCAGTAAATCGAAGTAAAAGAGCTTTTCATTATTGGCAAGATTGCTAGTGGCACAGTTTTAATAACTTTCTTTTCTGGGGAGATTTTCTCATTACGTTTAGAAGAAACAATTTCGTAAAGCGTGACGTGGGTAAGATTTACGTGGATTTGAGGATAAGCTTGGCTCTTTAAGGGCAACTGGCAATGGGTAAAGATCAGTAACAAAGAAATAACAATCAATAAGTACTTACTCTCGAACGACTGTTCCCAAGACATTTGATTGTTTTTATACCTCTCAGCAGTGAACCATCTTCTAATATCTCTCAGACGCTAATGGAATTGTTTAATTAAAAAGATAATCTCTTATGTAAGTCTATAGGTTTCTTTTCGTCGTTAAATGTAAGTTACAAGTTTTATGAAATGGTTCCCTAGATATTTGAGAGAATGCGCTTTTACTAAAAGATACAACTAAAACTTTTATTGATTCCTTTGGGAAACTTTTATTTAGAAGATGGATAAATATTTAAGAAACAGTTTTTTTTTTAATATTGCGAATAGAAAAATTTTATTGAAGGAGATAATGCTTTTGATGATCGTTTTCCTCGATTTACTTTTCAACACTATTTCCCCTCTAGTTAATCACTTTTCTCATCAATCACCTGCTTCTATCCTCTGCTTTCATTTAAAGTATGGCTTTATAAAATCCTCGTAATAGAATTTTTAAGAGGTCACTTCATTTATTACCTTTTCTAATGTATTCTGAAAACCTGAATTATGGATGAGCTCTGACATAAGTGCACACACGTGACAAAATTACAAGCTCCCAATATTATCCTCTTCATTTTTAAAGCATGGCTTATCTGAAGAAATACTGCAGAGAAAAGTTTTCCTCCTATTTTCTTTTAAAAGTCTGTTTTAAGTAAGGTCATACTACCTTTTAAATTTTTGTCTCCTATTCTCTCTTTTTAAGAACCCAAGACTACATTTTTGTAAAAAGAGAATTGTGAAAAGAGAATTTTCCAACGTTTTTTTAACAACTTTTACAAACTTAACGTCGAGTCTTTTCGAGCATTTCTCTTCTTTCTTAAAAGTATTTTCTTATTCAGCATCCTCTCATCACTGAAATATTCAAGTGATAAAAATTGTTTGTATATCCCCATAACAAGTTTTACCTATTTCATTTATTATGAATTCTACAGTGTTTTTATAGAATATTTAAAAAATAAAATAACCATAGGTCAAGAATAGAGGAAGAATTTGATATTTTTGAGATAATTGACGAGATTCATGGGTTGCCTATTTCAGCAATTTATTCATGTCCTCCAAACCCAATCCATTTGTTGAATTTGTGGTTTGGCACACGACTCTTGGTTAGCTTTAGGGACAAGTAGGATACGCTTTCAGCTTGCAAACGTTTCTTCACTAAGAGGATTGCGAACGAGAAAAGTAACCCTTTATTTGGCAATGATGCTCTCAAGCAATGCGAGGTTCTATTCAGTTTATTTATACCTGTATAATCATGTTGTTAACGCTCTACTTATCAACCTAAATAGCTTTTACTTGTATCGATTAAAATTTGCAACTCTGAACCTCTCCAAATTTCATCAAATTAAAAATAAATTCCCTCGAGACATTCTGCAACTGGAATACAAAATAAATTACATAAGAACATAATATTAATCATACTCTGTACATAATTCAAAATTACTTTTATTTCCCCTGAGTATTGATCGATTCACTTCCAAAAGGCTTCATTTATTAATAATAAAATATAATGTAAATCTTAAATTAAGGTAAATAATTGAGATTATAATTTTACTTTTATGGTAGAAGAAGTAATATTAATAGAACTGTCTGAAAATTCGATATGTTTTACACGTTATGACCTACTTTCCACATCATCCCAAACGTTATACATATATATATAATAAATTGACAAATATCAGTTAATTGATTTGACATGATATAAAAATTTTGTTGGAGAAATAAAAACTTTCATTTACAGCAAAAAACAGAGTGAAATACACAAAGTGGCTTTGTTTAATCGATTAAATAAATAGATATTTTATAACATTATAAAGACTGATAGAAAATTCAGATTAATTTGCCCTGATTCTTGATCGGAGCCCCTAGATAAGGCGAAAGACAAAAACTGGTGAAAATATCAGATAATCTAGACAATTGGAAAGGGGCAGGGAACAAGGTAGATAGAAATAAAAAAATGACACAATTTCCCACCCTTATAATTGCCTAGATTGTATGATAATTCAGCCTTTCGTATATTGATTGTGAGACACTAGGAACTGTTGCGTCTGACCTAAACCGGCTCTAATCACTGACGCGTCCGGAAAGTCCTGCGAGGAAGTGATAGACTCACCGCTATGGTCAGCCGTCGGTCTTTCTCCTCACAAATATCTACCGATCAGTTATTTCCTTAATTATTTTAATTGTATAATTACAAGTCATTATTACCACACCTTTTAATAAGTAGAAAATATAACTCAATCTTTTTGATCAAGATTTATACATCCGACAAGAGGATATCTAATTTATCGATCAAACTTGTTTAAGTAAAGCTCGATCATAATTATAGAAGCCGTCTGGTCCGAATAGATCAACCTACGTTGATTATCATAAAGTTAGTGATCATTAACTACTAGTTAAACCCCCACAAATTGAGTCACGATTTAATCGAGTTACTCTAAACTTAATGACTAGCCTCAGCTGAGAGGACCGGAAGATGCTGATTTTTCCGCTCAACTATTTTTACTTTTCACTCGAGTCTAGAGCCACCCTAGTCCTCTATTCTTGACCAAAAAGAAACTCTTCAATAGATTAGTCTGCTTTGATTTCCAATTACAGATAATCGGCGTGATATCCGTGTTCTTCATCTGCGTCTCGATTCTCTCGTTCTGCCTGAAGACCCACCCAGACATGAGGGTACCTATAATCGTCAACAGGTCAGCGAAGGTTGGTAACGTGACAAGGTGGGTGTTGGACAAGACCCACACAAATGCTCACGATGCCTTCTTCTACATCGAGTGCATCTGCAATGCCTGGTTCACACTCGAGTTCCTCATAAGAATAACAGCAAGTCCGAATCGCTGTGACTTCATCAAAAGCTCGGTCAATCTGATCGACATGATCGCAACTCTGAGCTTCTACATCGATCTCGCCTTGCAAAAATTCGCCTCACACCTGGAGAATGCAGACATCCTCGAGTTCTTCAGCATCATCAGAATCATGAGACTCTTCAAATTAACAAGGCATTCCTCGGGATTAAAAATCCTGATACAAACATTCCGTGCCTCCGCTAAAGAACTTACACTCCTGGTGTTCTTCCTGGTGCTCGGCATCGTCATCTTCGCGAGTCTGGTTTATTATGCTGAGCGCATACAGTACAATCCTAAAAATGACTTTAAAAGCATACCGCTCGGCCTCTGGTGGGCTCTGGTCACAATGACCACCGTCGGCTATGGCGACATGGTACCCAAAACATATGTGGGGATGTTCGTCGGCGCCCTCTGTGCCTTGGCCGGCGTACTCACGATCGCCCTGCCAGTGCCCGTGATCGTCAGCAATTTTGCGATGTATTACAGTCACACGCAGGCGCGAGCTAAGCTCCCGAAGAAGAGACGTCGAGTTCTACCAGTGGAGCAACCGAGGGTCCGGGCAACCGGGCCCCCGGGGGTGGGTGTAACTGGAGGTGGACCTCCAAAAAGTGGTCCACAGACCGCACTCCTACCCCCGGGAGCTGGAGGATGTGGTGGTGGACCCACCAATGTACAGAATCGAAGGACGAACGCCATCAGGATCACTCATCCTAAGGATCCATTTGCCTCTAAGTCAGGTAACGATCTACATTTATTTACATTCTAGCATTTATTTCAGATTAGATGTACGATTTAAGATGCATAGGACATAGGAGAAAGTGGTTCATATCGGATTGGAAAAGTATTGGTAAAAGACTTTTCTGAGATAAGATTTTATTCAGGAACAACATTCAGAAAAGTATTGGACTAAAGTTTTAGACGTCTTTTCTCACGAATTTTTTTGTTTCCATTTTCTTGTGTATAATGTCCAAAAAATAGAAACCAAGGTATAGAGACCGTTTTTTTTTATTTACTGATGCCATTTTAGAGTAAAAAAAAATTTTATAAATTAAAATTAAAATTAAGACTGAAAACCTGAAACAAGAATCACTTTTTTAATAAAACAAAGGCTTCTACACAATTTCAAATCAAAATAGAATGTTTAATCTTTGAATTATAAGAATTTGTAATTAATTGTCTAATTTTAGGAACCTCAATAAGTTTTATAAAATCCCTTTACATTTCGTAAAAGCCTTTAAAATTACTCAAATCCCATGAAATCTCATTAAATTCCTGAAAATCCAATCAATTAAATCTCTTTAAATCACTTTAAAAAAATCAAAATTTCTTAAAATCCTTTATAATTAATTCCATGAAAAACTTGTACATCTTTTAAAATACGTAGAAATCTCTTAAAATTTTGTAAAATTCCACAAAATCTTTTAAAAATCATAAAAATCTCATGAAATCCTTTAAAATTCAATGAAAACCCTTAAATTTTCAATAATTGTTTTAAAATACCTAAAAATAATTTTAAATTATTTAAATTCCTCAAAAAACTTCAAAATCTTTTAAAATTCCTTAAAACTCTCTTGAATATTTCAAAGTTCCACAAGGAACTTTAATATCCCTTAAAATGCGTTAAAATCATTTTAAATTACTGAAAATTTATTGAAATCCATTAAAATTCGATGAAAATCTAGTAAAGTTCCATGAAATACTTAGAAGTCTCAAAATTATTCAATATCTCATCAAATCTCATTAAATTCGTGCGAAAATCCAATCCTTAAATCTCTTAAAAGTCCTTAAAATTACTTAATTCCCATAAAATATCGTGAAATCTCTTAAAATCATTTAAAGTTTTACAAAATATCGTCAAATTCTTTAAAATTATTGAAAATCCCATGAAATTCCTTCACATTATTCAAAATCCCGTGAAATCTCATTAAATCGCTTAAAATATCTGAAAATCCAATGCAATGTCGTAAAATCCCTTGAAATCCTTTAAAAGGTCATCAAAATTACATACTTATAATAAAATTACACAAAATATCATGAAATCCTTAAAAATTACTTAAAATTCCATGAAATCTCGTTAACTCTGAAAATCCAATGAAATTTCGTTAAATTCCTTAAATCCGTTAAAAGTCCTTAAAATTACTTAATTCCCATATAAAATATCGTCAAATTTTTTTAAATTATTGAAAATGCCATGAAATTCCTTCACATTATTCAAAATTCCATGAAATCTGATTAAATCGCTTAAAATATCAGAATATCCAAAGAAACGTCGTAAAATTCCTTGAAATTCTTTAAAAATTCTTTACCTTACATACTTAAAATAAAATTACACAAAATATCATGAAATCCTTTTAAATTACTTAAAATACCATGAAATCTCGTTAAATACTTTTAAATTCCAGTGAAATCTTGCCAAATGGTTTTAAATTTCTTCAGATTCAATAAAATCGCAGTAAACGGTAAAATCCCTCAAAATTTCTAAAAATCACAGTAAATTCCATACAACGAAAATAATCTGAAGATTGTTTTCAAATTCAACAAATTGAAAAAAAAAATCGTCTGAAAAGACGTCTGAAACTTCAGGTCAATCAGAAAAGTACCTTCGGGTACTTAACTATGGATGTTGTTTGCTGGTTCCGAATTATGAATAATCCATTGACAGAGTTCCGAAATTTGCTATATTAAAAGCACATTTTTTGTTTTAGATTTTATATAATGGCATGTAAGTAATACGAGGAGGGAAATGGGACGAATTTGACCTCTGACTCTTAAGTATAAATAAGGTATGTTAGTTTAATCGTTCAATTGTCCAATATGTACCACTCTCTTGAATTTCTCGCTCTTTTTTCTTATTTTCGTTTATTGCCTAATATCTATATGTATATTTATAGTGTGTATATATTATCTATTCATATTTATTGTGTGTGATGTATAATTACTTCCATAATTGTCACAGGAAACCCCAGTCCCCAATAACAACCTTTTTACATATTAGAAGAAAACGATATTTTCCAAGAGACCCGGAAAACATCTTTTTCCTTGACAACTCGGAAACGTGTACAAACATATTAAGGTCTAGAGTTTGAATTATGACGAATGACAAAACATTTTTCTCAAGCGGGAAATTGTAACCAGCGAAGAGGAATCTTTCTTATATGTGACCTGAATCTAAAAAATAACTTTTTTTCAACCCTTGACGTTGGACAGTTTCCAGAACGGTCTGAGATTTACGATTTCGTTTTAGGAGATGGAAAAATGTGCTTTTTTATATTTAAAATTCCTGTACATTCGTCACTTGAGATCAAGGCAACCCCAATATTTTATTTCAATGTGTGTTTCTAGTTTCAAGAGGAATAGTATAAATCATGAAAATCAATCCACAGTGGATTCAAATATTCAATTCTTCATCTGACACGAACACAAATTTTAAATGCAAGTGATTTCGCACAGTAATATCACATTTCAATTTCACACAGTAAAATTTTTACTTTCTCATTTATAAGAGCAAGATAAATCCAAATTGCAGCAAGCGTTCTGAGTTCTAAAATATCAGGAAACTGCCTTCGCAAATTTCGATGAAAATAAAGGATTCATCGCTTTTCTCTATAGAAATAAATTCCTCAAGAGTTGCTGCATTCAAAACATTACCAGAATGCACTCTAGAGAAAAGTGAGTTTCTCTCTCACTAAATAGAGAGTGATACAATTATTTTTGGCTCTAGGTTGTTAAAATTTGGATCGAGTCCAAAATAGAAAGTCAGGAATCTGGACACCGGGTCCCTTGGCTAATTAATCTATATTTTATTCCCTCTACCACATTCGTTCATTAGTTTATCTCACCGCAAACTATCGGCTACAAATTAAATTAATTGCCTGGAAAATAGTAAAATTTAGACTAGGTAATTTGTTGCCGTTATATTTTATTATACTCGATTTTTAAAAGGGACAGTTTCATATCAATTCAGATTGGCATATTTCAATTAAAAATTATTACGCATAAAAATAATTGACGCAATTTAATTAGAAGTATTTTAATTAATTTCGATCAAGATATAGTTTTGAATATCTGTTACGCTTCTATCATAAAGTTTGCGGTCACTGGTCCATGTTTACGTGATACTCTGTATATGCTTTGTTTGCATCGTGATTATATAGATTCTGGCACTGAGCTCTTCGTATATAGAGCGGCTTCATGAAAATTGGTTTTATCATCGAAGATTGGATGGCCCTGTTTCCAATAATTCAATAATCTTTATTCACATTAATAGTTTTTTATTTAACTTTTTGCGCAACGTTTCCGAGTATCCAAAACAATTTCCAAGCATTTTTTAATACCTAATTTTCCACATCGAGAAACTAATCTTTATAAGATAAAATTGGTACTATATTCTATTTAAAGTGTCTATTTTCCTAATTATTTCTTAATTTACTTCTCAATTTTGTCATTTATGCTTCAATTGAGGTTTCCAATATCCATACAGAATTTCTGTGTACCACTAATTAAGTTCTCTAATTAAATTAATGCACATTGTAGTTAATTATGATATGTAGTCAAACATATTATTGCTCATGGAATAGTAAACTTAATAATATAGATATCAATTTAATTAACATCATAACTTTTCAAAACAAGACTTTCAATACAATTACTTAATATCATATTTCCATGAACGGGTATCTCGTTTTAATATTAACAGAGGGGAGAAACTCTCTTGAAATGAATTTTTGTTATATTTGAAAGTAATTCTGAATTTCCTTGGAAATTTCTCTTGAAAATTCAAGAGGGATGCATACGTTACCTCGAGTTTCTTTTCTTCACGGACTTAAGCAATTTCCAGTGGAATTACCCTCTGAGAATTCCCCTTTCCAGGTATATCACGCGGCTTTATATGCGGAATTGAGCTGAAAAAAAAAGTTCCGGGTCGACATTTTACCGTGGCTTTTCTTTTTTTATTTTTTTTATAGGAGCTTGCTTTAAATTAGGGGTTTCCGGAACAACGCGGCTTTTGAAATGAGTAATTACGCAGTCTGCCCTACCCCCTAGACAAAAAGTTGAATGGGTTCTTGCGGAAATGTCACGAGAGTCAGAAACGAAGCAATCTTGGCATTGGTCGAACATGATTCAGTATCAAAAAGACCATTGATAAATTAAACGACGCAAGCCTTTCATATCGAAATCTAATTTACTCCATTCATACGACATGCCGCGTTTTTATTGAAACAAGAACGAAAGCGCGCTTCGCGCGTGCATTTACGTTCTTTTTCAATACTCTATAATTTATTATATTTTATTTCTCTAATCTCTTAAAATCCATGATAAACTTTGTAAAAATCTCTAAAAATTGCAAAAAACCTTAGAAAACCTGCGAAATCGCTTAAAATTCATGAAAATCTCTTAAAATTCCTAGAAACTTTTTGAAATTCCGTGACAATTTTATATCCCTTAAAAATATTACATAGAAATCTTATCAAATTCCATGAAATCATTTAAAATACTCACAAACTCATTTAAATATCAGAAAAATCTCTCGAAATCAATTTAAATTATTAGAAATCTCATAAAATTCCTTAAAATTCCAGGATAATATTTCAAATTCCTTGAAACCTTGTAAAACTCTTACAAAGCTTTTAAAAGCCCTTAAAATTTCACGAAATATCTTAAAATCCCATACAATTCCATAAAATCGTTTGAATATCCTAAATATCTCTTGAATTTCGTAGAAATTACTTAAAAATCATTAAAAATGCACATAAAAACCTTCAAAATCATTAATCTCTTGAAATTCATGTTAAAATTAGTGAAAATCTCTAAAAATGCCTAGAAACCTCTTGAAATTCCTTCACATTTAGAATCCCTTAAAATCATTAGAAATTTTATCAAATTCCATGAAAGCATTTAAAATTTCACAAAATGTTTTAAAAATCAGAAAAATCTCTCGAAATACTTTTATGTAAATTATTAGAAATCTCATAAAACTTCATCAAACCAATAAAAATTCCACAACATCTCAATCATCTTTTTAGAATAGATATATAGATTTCCAAATTATCTGGATGCTTCAACGAAAATTGTATTATTAGCAAAAACAAGAGGTAGAAATATATTTATTTGCACGAATACTCAAAAGTAATATACTTAAAACCTAATAATAATAATAATAATAATAGTAATAATAATAATAATAATAATAATAATAATAATAATTGTGACGAGAATGTGTCAAAGTACGTAATTGTAGAACATCATCGGAAATTGATTTACTGTGCATTGTGTGCATATATTCAATAAATTGGTCTACATATTAATACGATAACTAACAGTGTAATCAAGGCAATGAATCGATTGATTGAATTTCAGCACCTGTGTTTCTGCCAGCCAATAATTATTCAAAGGAAGCAACGAAATTTACCAAATTTAATTTATTTACCAAATGAAACCTTCATATTTAAAATGCATTGCCAATTGATATGCAAAAAGTTCGACTAATTACAAAATGAATCCGACGAGAGATTGAATCGCTTTTGAAATTGCTTTATTCAAATACAAGTGAAATTTTAAATCTATATAATCTATACAATATTTTTTTTATGACATCATAAAGATTTCTTTTGATTTTGATCGGGAATCGCAAAAAGAGTTTTTAGAATTCTATCTATTCTAAAAAGATGATTGAGTCGAAGTCGAAATATCGTAAAGCCTATTCCGCACTCCTAATTCTTCGTGTAAGTATCAATAGTGATTTTCGACAATCGATAATTGCCGAATCGTAAATTATACACGTGAATTTAATTTGAAATTTTGAATATGCTTTCGGTAATAATCATTTTGTCACGAGTCTAAACTTGAAATATATTGAAAATCTAAGAATTTTAAGGAAATTTTATGGAATTTTTAAAGATTTTATGAGAGATAATGGGATTTCAAATGTTATCATACAATTTTAAAGAATTTCAAGTAGTTCTTGGGAATTTTTAGAATTTTTGACGACATTGATCAGATTTTAATGGGACTTCAAGGTACTTTTATGACTTTTAAAATATGTATTTCTGGGATTTAAATAAGGAATTTAAAACTTTATAGGGAGTTTTATTGAAGAATTTCAAAAGCTTTTTATGATTTTTAAAAGATTTCGAGGGTTTTCGTCAAATTTTAAGGGTTTTCTAGAAATTTTTCGATTTCTAAAAGATGTTGTGGAATTTTTATTGGTTTCATGGAGTTTTATGAGATTTCTAATAATTTACATAAAATCATTAGAAATTTTATCAAATTCCATGAAAGCATTTAAAATTTCACAAAATGTTTTAAAAATCAGAAAAATCTCTCGAAATACTTTTATTTTTCTAAATGTGAAGGACTTTCAAGAGGTTTCTAGGCATTTTTAGAGATTTTCACTAATTTTAACATGAATTTCAAGAGATTAATGATTTTGAAGGTTTTTATGTGCATTTTTAATGATTTTTAAGTAATTTGTACGAAATTCAACAGATTTTTAGGATAATAAAAAAGATTTTGTAAAATTTTATGGGATTTTAAGATATTTCGTGAAATTTTAAGGGCTTTTAAAAGCTTTGTAAGAGTTTTATGAGGTTTTAAGGAATTTGAAATATTATCCTGGAATTTTAAGGAATTTATGAGATTTCTAATAATTTAAATTGATTTCGAGAGATTTTTCTGATATTTAAATAAGTTTGTGAGTATTTTAAAGGATTTCATGGAATTTGATAAGATTTCTATGTACCATTTTTAAGGGATATAAAATTGTCATGGAATTTCAAAAGGTTTCTAGGAATTTTTAGAGATTTTTACGAAGTTTATCATAGATTTTAAGAGATTAGAGAAATATAATATAATAAATTATAGAATATTGAAAGAGAATGTAAATGCGCGCGCAAAGCGCGCGTTCGTTCTTGTCTATATAAAACTATCGTTTTATCAGAATTTAAATTAACTATTTTTTGGAATAAGATTTCCGCAGTGCGGCTTGGCAACTCAGATCTCAGGTTTGCCAACGAGGGCGAAAAATAACTAAACATTCATGAGAAAAGTTGATTCCAGTAGTATTCAGATTGGAAATCACGCTGCATTATCATTGGTGAAAATGCAGCGACAAATCGATACAGTAAAGCCAGGTCATTCTATAACGATACTTTCTTGTCAGTCAGGACGATTTATTAGTCGGCCTTTTTATCCAGAAAATACGCTATCTCCAAACTTTACGATCCATGGCGGTGTACTGTCAGTTATATTACCTTTAAAACTGAAGTCTACCTTCTTACAAAGTACCACCTAGCTAAAATATAAATTTCCACGTGCAATGTACGACATTTTGTAAAATGAGATTTTAGGACCCAATTTCGGGGAATTACTCTCAAATACTCGTATCTTGTTACTATCATTTTCCATTAAAACAGAGGCTCTATACCAAAATTGCATGCATTACTTTCATTTATGCCTGAATAAAAGATTAGGAAATAATTTTTGAGAAGAAGAGATTGAAGAAAGATTCGTGAGTAAAAAGCAGAGAAATGGAAGAATCAGAACTTCACTTAAAACTGAAGACGTTTTTGTATGTTAACGTCTCAATACCTTTTTCTCCACCGAGCTTCTTTATTCCTTTACACTTTTCGTTGAAACTTCAGTGTTTGAAATAGAGAAGGCCGATAAATTCTCTGTAACCGATAAGCTCGAACAATGGAAACTCGAAACTCAATTGGTTCGAAAATGGTGTTCATCCCATCAAGAGCTTCTGCAGTAAAAAGACACTCCTCCTAGTTAATCCATGATAAAGGAAATTGCGAAGGTTGTTCCACCCTAGACCATAAATTTTCGCACGAGAAAATCCAACTCACCCTGACTCGTCATATATGTTTCAGCCTTTTCATATGAAAGGTGAAAGAAGCCAGACCATCAATTTCTTTTTCTTTTCATTCACGATTTTTAATTTCGAGAAATTATCTCTTGAGTTGTAGATGATATACTTGGAGATATCTCCAAGTGATATGAGATATTAACTCAACTTATGGAGAAAAATGGAAAGTTACTCTAATTTCGTGAAATTCATGGTAAATATGAAAAAATGTTTGCCTTATGTTTCAGATGATGACAGGAGAAACTCCAACCTGCGGACCAACGGGACCAAGACAGCCGGAGGGTTGGGGTAAGAGGGTACCAAGAAATTTCTGCACTGCCGCGATGTATCGAGTTTCCTTAACTCAATTTTCAGGAAGAAAGAGAGAGAGAGAGAGGGCGAGAGTGAAATAAGGAGAGAAAGATTCTTATGTAGAGATGAGTACAGTGAGGATCTTGTATGTGGGGTTGAAAGCCGATGCGGGGTTTGGATGAGAAACCACAAACAGATTAAGCAGGGAGATCAGACATTTTCTGATCCCCATCTTGTTCTCAGACACATACGTGCAAATCGAATGATTCAATCAATCACAATCATAGCGTGCTCCGCACCCTTCCACAGCCAGGGTGTCACTCAAAACTTTCACATTTTTCTTTCTCAAACTCTAATTTGAAATAACGCCCCCTGAAATTCTATATACTTTCCATAATCTATTCAAAAGTTGTTGAGGGTTGTCTTTTTTCTGTTATTTTCTTCAGCAATTTTTGAATATGAAAGATATTTTAAATATAGTCACGGTATTTCCGTACTAAAAATAAATTGACGAATATATATTCGTTATTTTATATATAGAAGAGACGATTTGATTTATAGTAAAAATGAAGTGTTTTCAAACAATTTTTCTACATATAAAACTTGTACGATATTCAAATTCCTTTAACTAAATTTGCATATTTGTTGTTATAAGTTGTAAATATCAATGTGGTGCAATTGAGATAGAAAAATGAGAAAAGTCAGGATAATTTTGTTTTTCTTTGCTCAATTGCGTGTGCAATATTGTACATTGTAAAATATTATGTAAAATAGGAGGAAGTGTACAGTATAGAGTTTGGAAATAGTACTAGATTTTATATAGTAGAAAGAGATGTATAATTCACTGATTTTTCAGATACTGATCATAATTGCATGTAAAATTGTACATATATTTTCTTTAGTTATGTAAACATCTGTACTTTCCAAAAAAAAGTGTTTTTTTTTTAATTAATCTTCAAGCCATCTCTCTATCTGACAATTGAATGAAGAAAGCAAAACAGTGTTAAATTATAAAATAGTTTGAAAAAAGACACGTGGGGTTAATCGAAGAAAGAAGGGTGAAAAAAAATGTTTGAGTGACACCCTAATCGTCTCACTGCCTTTGTCCGACCCACGCCCTTACAATCACTCTCTCCCCTATCGCGATCCCCCACCATGCCCCACCCCCGCAACCCCGTCTTTTTAAGAGGCCAGGCTTCGAAAATCGTCGACGTTTAACGTCTACAAATACATTTAACGACTTGTAACTTTTCTGCGGACTAGAGACGAAACGAAAGAAAGAAAACAGGCGATAAAAAGTAGTGAAAAAGTAAAGAGAACTGCCAGAGGGGCGGAAAACTCGGAAATTGATTTACGAGATTGGAACAACTGGGCACGAAACATACGGTCGGAGAATCGAGGTGAGAGAAAGAGAGAAAGGAAGATAAAAAAAAAGAGTGATAAAAAAAAGGGAGATAAAAAAAAAGGCAGATAAAAAATAAACGAAGAGGGAGATAGAAATAGGAGAGAGATATAAAAGATAGTAAAAGAGAGTGAAATAAAACGAGTGACAAACTATCGTAAAGTATCCATAATTCGCGATCCTTAAAAATTCGCTTTATCAACGCGTAAAGTCTTGACAATAAATTGTAATCGCGTTTCGATGTCGACAAGAGCGCGAGATTTTCGAAGCGCGGCCGTGAATTTTTATCACATTTGCGCACCCTGATGCCGCCGGGACCAATCAGCAGCCTTTCCTAAACCCTCATATTCACCACAAGCCGAAGGAAAAAGTGGAGTCTCTCCCTGACATCCAATCATGTTTACTTCCTTGGAAAAAGGTTCCGTGGAAAGAAAATAAAGTAAAAAGCGAGGTCCGCTATTATCAGTCAATTTATCGCACCCCTGGAACCCGGCTAAACTTCCGGGATGAGAATTTAAAAAGGGTTGAAGCCCTTTAATAGGGACGTAAAATAGAATATAAAAGCCTGATTTAATTCACTCTTCGCGAAATATTACTCCGACATTTATTATATGTTCTACATATAATAAAAAAAGGAAGCAAGAAAACTTTCCGAAGAAAAACTCATTTTCTTCAGCTCGTAAACCCGCTCGTTAATATATCATGAGTCTCGTGTAATTAATCAGAGCTTCTTAGAAAAATCATATAAAATTCAACTGTTCTGCCGCAATGGTTGTATTAATTATTATAGAAGACGTTAATTATTACAGAAAATCTAATTCCCAGCAATTCTCAATCCCTATTTCTTACTTCCTCCTAAAGCTCAGCTTTCGCAGGTCAATGATCCTTGGAAGTTGGCCTGCACTTCCGGGGTGCGATATTTGAACTTTGATAAGCGTGAGTGCACTCTCAACCGCGCTTAACACTTCTAGCATATCACGTGCTCGCGGTTTCGATACGCATCGGCGAGCTGAAAATAGCCGCCCGAGAGAAAAGAGGGCGCGTTAAGCATAAATGTGGAAGGGGTTGTGAGGATCGAAGAGGTGTATACTGGAAGGGGAAGAAGGACAGAAGAGGGAGGAATGCGACATCGAGGGTGGCAAGGAAATCGAGAATTCTTCAAATTTTCTCTCCAATTCGAAATCTGGAACATGTTCCCCTTCGGGTGCCACTTAAGCGTCGGAGTAAACGATCTCGTAACGAGGAAAAATGCACATGACCATATAACTATCATGTGAAGTGTCCATCCCTCTTCTTGTGCCTTTCTTTCCCTCATCCATGAAAATAATGATGACTCGGGCCTCTATTTTCCGTTCAATCGCGAGCACGGTCACTCGAAAACTCACATATCCTTTCTCGATATACGTATCTCATGTATACCTCTTATGGATTATCCAACTGCACATATTTATACATAATACTATATATGCGAGTATATATAATACTATATATGTTTCTGTGTGTTGAGATACACACAGAAATAAATACTCGCACGACTCGAGCCGCGCCTTTCGCGTATCGACGAACGTCGCGAACCAATCAGTGCCAGGCTCCGATTTTTCCTCCGCACATCTAAATCAAATACATACATAATATTCACACACAATGGTCAAAATAATGGTAACTTTATATCAGAAATCGACTTACACGAAGAAGAGGATCGTTAAGTTGCTCGAAACCCACACACGCACACACATTCACAGGATTGATCATAAATAAAAATTACACACGCAGAACAACAGGAGTTAATATAGTGCTAGTCTACATGCAAACATTTACATTTGATCAAACAAATTCGGAAGCTCAAAACGAATACAGATTTTCACACACAGTTATCAGTGACATATATATATATATATATAGAAATTCAGGAACAGAAATCCATACTCTACTCGGAAATCTATATATTTGGTATATACATAGATAAATATGCGCAAATATACATAAAGAGAGGAAGAGGAAGTGATAAAAGAATAGTAGATTCTCATATTCAAATAGAAGGTGACACAAAAAATGAAATAAATGCAGATTCACGTACAATTATCGAGAAAATCAATAGAGAGGCGGAAATTTATATTTTAGTTGGTAACATTAATGTACATAGTACACATATACGTAATGCTACGGATATACAACAGATGGATTACTAGATTATCATCGAATGCTAGATGTACAAATTCACATACGAAAATTTACTGAGCTTTTGAAAAAAAGTGTATTCATTCATTCGAAAGGTCTAAACACAATGATCATGAAAAAAAAAACCTGAGAAAAAGTGAAAACTCTCTGGGGAGGATCTCAAAAATCGATTTTCTGGAACCTTTTGTTCCAGACCATAAAGACTCACGAAAGTATCAAAGAGTCTCATTACAAGCACTTTCGTTGGTCATTTCAGCTCCTAAAAGACTAATGAAAAGCTCATATAAAAAAACTCCCAAAAGGCTCTTAAAAGACTCCCCGAAAGATCCTTAAAATTTCTAACTTTCTATATCTGAAAAGAGAGACAATTGTTAGATTTTCTAAAAATAGAATCTTTATTTTTAAGGATTTCTAGTACTTTTCATTTGGTGTATTCCTGAATTTTGCATTCTAATTATGTTGTTATTAGTATTATACTTTGAAGTCAAAACTGAAATAGATCTAATCTCTACTTAAATTAAAAATCCAGCATTAAGAAGGTGGGTATCCGTTTCCGCCAAGTCACGCTATTTTGTAATTTAAAAAGGAAAAAGGCTTTTAATCAATTAAAACATTAATAAATCTTTCCATCAACAAAATTTCTAGGTCAACTCTTGGGCCTCTTGGGTTTCACAAGCTTAAAATATTCAAAAATTCACTTTTTCTAAAAAGTTGTCTGTGATTTTTTTTAAAAAAAGTTTACAAATTCATAATTTAGTATTTTAATGACTAGCATATAAAAATGTCAGTTTCCCTCGCTTACATTGAAAAATAAGGACGTTATTTACCCACTCATTAAAATATAATAAAAAATAAATTCAGTTCGCTGGTTTCATCCTCAGTATCAACAGAGAAAATATATTCCGCGCAAATTTTTTACATCACAATTTTCTACATCAGAATCTTTTATAATCAGAATTCCTGTAATACTTTTGCGATAATAAATAACGAATCACTAATGAGCACATCTCTTTTTTTCGTATTTATTTCAAATTGATTAGAATTTCTTTTTTATTTAAATCTCCAAACCCCTCTTTAATGTATAGAGGAGTCTTTTCAAGAGCCTTTTCAATTTTATCTTGACACCGATAATGATCAACAAACACAAACACACACACACACACCAAACGTAAATAAACAAACACGCAACACTCACACAAATATTTTGAGACGCACAACGACGTGGAAACGATCCTCAATTAGGTTCGGGGCCAGTCGGTCCGGCTCTCGTAACTTTATCCATTTGGGATAGAACCCTCAATAAACGATAAGAATCAAGGGGAGGAGAAAAGTATCGATGAGGGTAGGGAAAATGCGAGAAAAAAGGGAAAACTTGGAAAGCTAGCGTACGTTTAAAGTATATTATACCAGTAGAGGTCAGGCGGGAAAGCCTTGATAAGGAAAAAACTGGAAAGCTCAACCGGACGCGTTTTAGCAATTTGAAATTCCCGCCACGAGTGCGAGTAATCGGGCGGGATATTCGAAAAGTTGGAATGCGCCAAATACATACACAAAGGATCCGCCCACGCTCCTGCTATTTTACTGCCACGATTATCGCCGCGCGTACATACATAAGGGCGATTCTGGGTGAGAGGAAAATAATCTTTCGAGATTCCCTTAGAATCTCAGGAAGGGAGGAAGATTTATCGTATCAGAGATATGTGAGGTTCTTTTTTTATATACGATAGGGGAACTATTCTAGGAGGGGTGATTTCGATGAGGGATGATAGTTTGTTCGAGTAAAGATCCTAGTCGTGACTGCATTTTGTCTAGAGTTGAAAAAGCGATATTTTCAATTTATGGGAAAAAAGCAACAATTGAAATGGAGATTTAGGTGAAATTTAAAGCAGAATGGAAAAACAAGGGACCGTACGTAAATTTGAGAGAGTTTTCAAAAATTCCGATTTATCTCCTATTAGAGTCGAGCTAAATGTAGAACTAGAATTGAAAGGAAAATTTATATTTCAAAGAATTTTACGAATACAGTTATATAGTTTCGAAAAATAAGAATTTTTTCAATTAAATGTATTAAAGCTCCCTCTAAGGGATGTAAACGTCAAGCCAGCTTCAATAGCTCGAGTGTTAAATATAAAATTCTCTACTCGCTCGCCATGTGAAATTTCATTAGCAATTTTATTTTTAATCCAGGTCTTTAATTAATGGAAAAAAGTGTGTTACTTTTTTTTAAAGGGGTTATTTAAAAGGGTTTAATTAAATTTTAATACTACATTTTTTACCTAATAAATAAAGACTTAAAAATTTAAAAATATAAATCTAAATTGTACATACTATAAAGATACTATATAAATAATTGTATAAAATGATAATAAATCTATTAATGTTAAATCTCGTTCTATCTTGATTCGTATTGTAAATATAGTTATTTTGTATCTTAATGCTTTTTGCAATTAATAGGCAAATATAGGATTCATGAATAATTAGATGGGGAATTTGTTGTACGTACGGTCCCTTTTTAAAAATATATCCACAAAAGATAAACCTTGCGTGAAATCTAACTTTGTAAATAATTCGTCAAATTTCCCGATATCGCTTTTCTAAAAGGTTGAAGTACTTTTCAGAGTCAGTCGAATGAGGAATTTCGATAAAAAGATTTTCTATTCAAAGACTGATTATATTGATGGAAAAAATTATAATTAAGTTTGAACCTGCTGTAATTTTTCACACAAACGATATCGCACAAGATGCAACTTTTTATTATTTATATACTAAGTAAATAAGTATTAATTTTCCTTTTTATATTTCTTATTTCAGTAAACTTCGACCTAGAACTGGATTTTTATTAACTCGTGATAAGACCACTGCATCGTAAAGAATCTATAAGGAAATATTAAATCGTATTATCAACGAGGCATAAAGACAAAAATCATTTTTCCCAATAAAGGAGGAAATAAAAGTAGAAAGAGGGGAGAATATATCAAGAATATGATATCAAAGTCCTTTCTAACCAATCCGGAAAGAAATCTTAAGGCTAAATCTCCTCTCATCAACTCAGTCGTTTTATGCCGCCTTTTTCCCCTGATCTCTTCATTTATAATAGCAACAAAAACCGGACATCATTTTTGCCAATGACCCAATGCTATAAACCTTACAAAGCCTAATTCCTCGTTTTCTGATTCTGAGATATTTAGACAACTTATTAGGGGAGCGATTTGACTGTTAATCCTGACCTGGTGTTCGGCACTTTATCACTCAAAAGTGTTAATTGATAAAAAGTTACTCGTTACCAATAACAAAAAAATAGTTACCAATTTTTCTTTACCATACCATTTCGTTTATAAATTTTAAAAATAAATATGTAAATATTGTATTTATAATATATAATCAGGCCGAGGCAAAACAAAATATATTAAAATAATTGATTTTATGACACATTTATATCATATAAGTGATATTTAAGAATTTTATAAATCATTTCCGCAACTATTATTAACAAAAAAGTAACTTTTCGAGTAACACGTTACTTCCGAACACATGTCTTAATGCAATCGAAGTTACTCAACACTTGAGATATTTTCAAAATCAAGGAATATATGTATATATTTTCATTATAAGATAAGAGAAAGATAATTAATAAAAATATGTATGCTATATAGAGAATAGCCTTAAAAATCAAATCCAAGTCCTATTTAATTCGAAAAATAATTTATTTCACTTCAAAAAATGTCTAAGTCTAATTTCTTTGATACTATCATTACTTTTGAAATATATTTTTGGACAAAAAATATTGGTTTTTAAGGATAGTTCTTAATGTCAGGGAAATACAGGGAGACGGTTCGATTGGCTCTGATTAGCTATGAAAAAAATAAGATATGCAATGAACAGAGGGAGAGGGAAAATTAATAAATACAAAACGTAAAAAGTATATTCGCGGCGAGCACGCACGCACAAAAACAATTTTTCAAGTGTCGTTAGAACCATACATTAAGGTGATTCTCACGCACTCCACGAAAATCGCATAAGTCACATTCACACAAATACAGTTTCACAGAGAAAGGGTGATTATTAAAGAAAAAATGACACAAATTCGCGAATAAGCTGACCACCGCCCTTTCACCAAAACACGTACATATTTTACCCTCCATTTTCCATTTGACTTCACAAAAATAAAAAAAGTAGAAATCACTACACTTTCTTACGACGTTATCTCACTTTGCTGATTCTATATCAATCATCATCATCGTTAAAGTTGCGAAGTAGTATACGATTAATTAGAATTTTATGCGTGAAACAAAAGAAACTTTCGCATCAAATTATCATGAAAAAAAAAGTTCTTTTGCTTCACGATAAAAGTCTGTAATGAAAAGGGGACCCTCAGAAGAATTGAATTAGTTTGTCGAAACGTAGGAGAATTTTGTTTGTTAACGCGATTAAATCTTGTTTGTTCACGGTAAAATCTTGTTATTTTTTTAATACATTTATTTTATGCAAGACTAATTTTCTAGTCATGTGAAGAAGAGATTATTAAATGTATATTTTAGTCAGAAATTTTCGTAAAATAGATTAAAAATTTCATTTCCAAACAACATGAAATTGTCTCTCCTTATACTACTTCGTGATAAAAGTTATGGCTGCTAATTCTAATTAATATTATTGCATCATTGCTAATGTTACCGTCATCGTTATCATTATTATTGTGATTGAAGTCGGTCGGCTGTCCGTCCGGAACTGCTGACTGCTAGTAATTCATTCTAATTCTAATTAAGCATCCGCAGTGACCCAAGTGAAAAAATCTATTTAATTTAATTACTTTGAAATGTAAATCGGATAATTCTTCCACATGGGTGATACATTATGCATAGAAGACAGGAAATTATTATTACTATTGTAATTATTATTGTTGACTTATAATTACGACCACAATTATTATTATTATTATCATTATTATTATTAATATTAATATTATAATTCGTTAATATTAAAGTATGAATCGTTGCCGATGATTTTCACGAGTTATGAACTTACAAAAAAGGTGAATTATATATTATTATTGTGCCGCGAGCCGAGCGCTGCGTTTACGATGAGCTAGCTGATTTGTAAATAAACTATTTGACTCTTTGAAAATTGAACGTCTCAATTTACTCCATATCCCGTCCTTTTCTGTTATTTTTCCAAACAAAGCTTTTCTAGTTCTATTATTCCATTTCAAGTTCTGTATTCCCAGGGGTTTTCTTTTGTAACCTGTAATGTGTAACGAGTTAAGTGCATGTTCTGCAGACGTTAATGATATTGACGTGTCACTGTGCACGCTTTGCATAGCGTGACGACTTCCGGAACATCTCTTGATGACAATGTAGATGAGAGCTTACACTCGTAGAGAAACGCCTGCATAATACATCAGTGTGAATTAGGGTCTATTCTTGAATAAAGCCCAGAAAATAAAAACAAGCTGGTCATTTCACCAGTGAAACCACAAGGTAAAGATTCCAGAGTGGATTAAACTCACGTCCCCAAAGTCTGACAATGACAGATCTCGGCATAAAATTTCTCTGAAATAAAAAGATGCATTTTCGCTGTAATTTAATCTCCAAGTATCGTTTGAAAACTAAGTGGACACCTTCATTTTTTTAATTAGATCTTCTTGAGTATTGCCTCGTTAAATCATCTCTCCATTCTTTTAATAAGCAAATTTTAAATATGTGAAAATACTTTTTTCAATTGAGGAAGACGTCTATTGGTGAAAATACATGAAAATCTATAAATCTATATATACTTTAAAGGTTCAAACTCAGGACTTGAATGAAATCGCGTGACAAAGTGATTTGATTACCACTCAACTGACGTTCTAGGCCGAGTATATTCTTACCATGCTGACAGTTACAATTCCTTTATTGCTCTCAACGCGTTTGCATCTCTATTTGAAAAATGATGAAGGGTCACTACATCATGTAAAAAGAGTCTAGTATATGGCCTAGATCGTAAAATACATTGTTTCACAAAGTCACCTTTGACAATTGCATTATTTCAAGTGTACAAAAGTTTGAAAACTAGTTTTCTGTTTATTTTTTATAATAGACTTTGCTTAACTGGAAAATCGTAGACTTGGTTTTCCGCGCGCCTTTGAAGCAACGTTTCACTCTCAACACGCTACTAACTAGAGTTGTTCGGGTACTTTAATTGCTCTCGTTTTTATCGACCAATGTAACGTCACATTAAATACTAATTTATCAGAGAGCTTTTAAAGTTATTCGATTTATCGCAGACCTGAGTTTAGTCTCCACCTTTCAGGAAATGAACATTTATATTTGAAAAGTGAAGAATTACTCGCTTGGAAAATGCATCTACATTTCGTATTGAATTATAAGTAATTAATTTTAGCAACGAAACTCAGACAAAAAAGTGACATGAAAATAAACGATATTTTCAAATTTCGGAGAAATGGAGAATAAAGTTAAGTGAAAGCTGCAGAAAGTTGAATTTCCCCGGAAGCGGGAATGGGAAAATTGAAGTGGAATGCGGAAGAAGTTTAATCCCAAAACTTCACCTTCTCTTAAGTTATTCCTAGAAAATATTTCTCGCCTTGATTTGCATGTACTCTACAAACTATATTTGCACAAAGCTTTCCTCCCATTCTCAGAAATAGCCACTTCTTCCAGTTATAAATCACGCTTTCCAGTTTCACGCGCACAAAATAATTTCATCTCTCATGATGAAAACTGTATGTATTACAAGCTCGTTTTTCCTCCCCATTAAGCTATCCTCTCACTAAATAACTAAAGTCATTCCTGTACCAGCTGTGTGCCGACAATTTACCGGTTTTGACTTCGCTTTATATAATAGATCATCTTTTCACCAGCTCTTCTTAATAAATCCATTTATTCATTAATTACAAACTTTATCATAAATAATGATACATCAATATACTAATAAAATAAAATAAATAGTTACATATTATATTTACACACGTTTTATATTTATACAAAAGAAAACGATTAGGCTTGTTCTACTTCAGAAAGAAAAGCAACAGGATTTATTGAAGGAGATGGATAGATTTTCTGAAGAGTTTTTCAGCTTAAATATTTTATGAGAAAAACATATTTGACTTCCGTGAAAGCAGTTCTAATAACTTTCTGATGAGATTAGCCAGAAGGCTGCACTAGTGACAAAAAAGTTTTATTCCTATATCCGCAGAGTAAAGTTTTCCATGGAGCGAAACTTTCCGCGCTCGAGACTTTTTTTGGACCAATTGGAGGAGGGCTCAGGCTTCAGGATAGTCGTCATCAAGTTTAAGACACACACGGCAACTGCTCGTAATTTAGACACATGCCCACATTGTCTTCCAGAGAACTTCCGGTGTCCTCACCGGGACCAAAAGCCACCCTAATGTGGAATGGGGATGCCGAAGTTTCCACGCGACAATTTCCTTCCGCGTCGACTTCTCGAGGACCGCAGAGTGAATTTCCACAGTGCTCAAGGTCACACACCCCAGCGCCACCATTTCCGGGCTAAAAACAAGAAGAAATTTGAATAAAAACTTTAAAAAGATTCAAATTTATTAGAAATCCTATATTAAAAAAGTGGTGTCTCGAAATGTCTCGAAAATCTCGCATACATTGTTGTTGCAAACCTGATTGGTTTTTGAATGACTTGAAGTTGAAAAAAGAAAAACAAACTAATCGTGCAAAGAAATGTCAGGAAAACCTTCGAAATACGTTAAAATTTCTTAAAACTCCTAAAAACCTCTTGAAATCCCTTAAAAATGCACAAAAACGATTAAAATAATTTTTTTGTGGAATTTCAGAGAATTTTGAAAAGCTTTGGCAAAATTTTAAAAGATTTTTATATATTTTAAAAGTGTTGGAGCCAAGTTCTAATCTAAAAATTCGATTTCTTCATTTTACTCAACAAAATTAAATTTCGAACTTTTTCCCTCTGTAGGATTAATCAATTTTTATCTAGAATTATGCGTACAGAGCGAGAATATAACAAATTCAAATATTTTTTGAGTGAAACGAAAATATTGAATTTTGAAGTTAGATTTTTAATTCTTTGTTTTATGCAAAAAGTATCGAATTTAATATTTTTTCGCTCTATAGGCAGTATTATATTTGAAAAAATATTAGCGCTACAGAGCGAACAAATATTTATCAATAATTCTCGTTAAATAAAATGGAGAATGGAATTTTGAGTTTGACATTTGGGTCGAACGCCCTTAAAGAATTTTAAAATTTTTCGTTACATTTTAAAGGATTTTAAAAGTTTTGTAAGAATTTTCAGTAATTTTAAAAGATTTTAAGAGGATTCTATGAATTTAAAGGGATTAAATATTATACATATCTCTATATGTATAATATTTAAAAGATTTAGTGGAATTTTCAAGAATTTTAAAAAGCTTGTAGAAATTTTAAAAAATTTTGATTTTTAAAAGTAATTTTAAAGGATTTAAAAGCTTTTCATGGAATTTGAAAGGATTTTAAGGGGATTTGTTAAAATATTCATAAGTTCCTTAAAATTCCAGAACCTCATTTAAAATTCTTGAAAACCCCTTAAAATTCATACAAACCCTTTGAAATACCTTAAAATTTCACGAAAATTTATAAAAATTTATAAAATTTTAGAAATCGCTTAAATTTGTTGAAATCTTTTAAAATTCTTAGAAACCTCTTAAAATTCCTCCAAATTTTGAAACATTTGGAATTCCTTAAAATTTAAAGGGATTACAAGAGATATGTATAATATTTAAATTAAGGTTTAATGTAATTTTAAAGTTCCTTGTGGAATTAAAAAAAATTTGGAGTTTTAAAAGTAATTTTAAAGGATTTAGAATCTTTTCATGGAATTTGAAAGGATTTTAAAAGGTTTTTAGAAATTTTAAGTGATTACAAGAGATTTGTATAATATTTAAAAGATTTAGTTGAATTTCAAAAGGACTTCATGAAATTTTAAGAGATTTTTAAAGAACTTTAGGGAATTTAAAGAATTTTAAGGAATTTTAAAGTTCCTCGTGGAATTTTAAAGAATTTCACAAATTTTTTAAGATTTTCTAGATTTGATTTTCTAGTGACTTGAAGTTGTAAGAAATTAAAAAAATCATCGTGCGCGTAGCCCACGTGTTGGTCTGCTAGTTATTTTTATAATTGATGAGGAATGAACGATGTCTGACCATAACGGGACAGTATCACTGGTAAAGTCTCATGTGACCGCAAGTGATAAAATACAGTTATGGTCAGACTTGTCAATACTAAAATGCCTACGATATCAAATCTTTGAATAGCTTTTCAAAAAATAAAAGTTTAAAACAAAAAACTTGCACAGTAAAGTCTTCCTCTTATAAACTATCGGAATAGAAAAACCACAAACAAACCAAGCAATAAACACGTACAATAAAACGCTCAGACAATAAAAGATTCAGATTGTTTCTTCTCGAAATCGATTTCCAAGCAATTGATCCTCTGGATACTAAAACTACAAAATAAAACGTCTAAAAAATAAAATGTCCTCGCTGTTATATTCACAAAAGTTTATGTTTTTATTATATCAGAAAATAGTAAATGAATTTATTGCGTGCTAAGAACTTTATCACATTATAAATGAGAAATTGCTAAATTTGATCATGAATAAATATTTAATGTGAAGGAGGGAGAAATAAATAATTAAATGCAACACTTGAGAATTCTTTAAGTAGATGCTACTTGAACAACGTCTTTGTATAGCTACACCATAAAAACAAGTGTAGGGTTGCAAATTTTATAGGATACTTAGCAAGATCATGAAAGCTTGCAATAAACTTGACTTTATATTAAAAGTTACACTCTTCTTGAGATTTCTTGTCAGTCAACGTCTCTGAACTATAAAAGGAAATTCATCGTTGGATAAGTAGTAAAATGTAAAATAAAGTGGCCGATGCAACAGACGAGATCTGTTTTTAATGGGACTTTAGGCGCTTTTTCGCAGTGGAGATGAGCTTTAAATTAAAGAATTGAAATATTTCCTCCCACAATAACAGATAAAAGGTTTATTATTACTTTTGCAATGAATTCCATTCAGACGTTTTAATCGTCAACGAGATTTTATTTAAAACCTATATTTCAAAATTGGTTAAAATAATGTCAGAGGAAGAAAAGAGTAAAAAAATACCCATATATAAAGTTTAAGAATTTTTTTCTGGTGGATATTTATGTTACATTTTTACGACAATATTAAAATTTTAGCATCCATAGGCTCACCATTAAAACTAACGCTATAGTTTCGTTTCTATATTAAAAATACCAGGGATGAATATAAAAAAAGTAATTTGTGCGAGAAAAACAATTTTCTTCTTATGATAATTCTTATCCATGTTATTTTAATAATATGTATATTGAATCAATAATTGAATACTTTATCTTGAAATTTATTATTCTATTTACTCTAGAAGGTTCGATAATCTCCTATAAATATCAATAAAGCAACAGTTATTCAATATCGTAAATTTCTATTTCCGTTCGATAAAACAGGATCATTATCCCGGATCAGAGATATCCACACAAGCCGATAAAGACGTAGACAAAAGGCAGGAAGACCTTTTCGTGAAATAATATTTCACGACAACGCTTAACGAATCCACTCATTTACAGTAAGCTTTTCTGCAGCTTCTTTCACTTTTAATCTCGTTAGGAATAATTACCATCGACTTTAACTTCTGGACAATTATTCCTTGTAATCTGGATTAAGCGATGAATTTCAGGACGTAAAATATGATGTCCACTAATATCATGTCCTTCGCAGTCAAATAGGGATGGCAAATTTCCAAATGAAATTAGAAGTAGAGATAAAAGTCAGAAGAAAGTTTTAATGCCTTTTTGAAACAAAAGTCGAATGAAGAAATTAATATGAGTAATTACAGAATTGTATAAAATGTCGAGTTAAAGTGGTGAAAATAAGTTTGAGTGGAAGAGGAATTTTTTATTGAGATTGAAAGTGGCTTATTTTTATAAGAAATTAGTGTTAATTATGAAATCTCATTATAAAAATGTCAATGTAAATTACCGTGATAAATTCTTCGAAATCGCAAGGAATGAGAACCCTGTCTCTGCATCGCTGTAATGTTGGTTCCGGTCCGCTGCCGGAACCTTCGAGATCCATGCTACCGGAAGTTCCATTGCGCTCGAATCTCGGGGGGCCAATTCGAAACGAATCGGAAGTGCATGGCGAGTAAGATATACTGCACATTCCAGAGTTCTGTTTTACACAAACCAGGTAATCTTGAGCGGCCAAGAATCTCCCATTGGGTAGATAATTGAGTGTCTTTAGTGTTCCATTTGGAGATTGGAAGTACTGGAGACATCCAGCCGGAGCCCGTTGTGCAAACGGAAGCTGCACAATTCGCATCTCCCACATCCGGGACTGCAGCCCTCTTGGCAAACGGAACTCGATGGACATTGTACCTTCAGTCATGTCCGTGTAAACTAGGAAACAAGTAAATTGGGGTCAGGACCAGAGTTTGAACTGCAATCTAAATTTAATATTATAATATTAAATTTAGATTGTATAATATTGATTAAAATAATTAAGAACGTATTAAAATAGAAAATTACACACAACACGGAACACTTGTAATTATTTGCATGCAATAATTTTATTTTAATATGATAGATAAAGTTTAGATGTGGTAGACAGTTATCGATTTAAACGAGGTAAACAGCTTATATGTTTATTTACGTAAGTTTTAATACATAAATTACAATATTTAAAGTTACACTCTTATCATATGACACTTTATCATTGAAAATATAAAAGTAAACTCTAAATAAAAAAATATCGCTCAAGTATAAAATGTCTTTTATCTTTTCAAAATTGGATCATTCCTTTTATCTTTATTTCTTCTTGAGGCATTGGTGTAAAATTATTCCTTCTCTCTGTACTTTATTTCCCCTCTTTTATATATCTTTCCTACTCAATCTCTTCCTACTTTTTTATTTACAAATAAGAAAATGCAAAAGTTTTTGTTCTTCGTGTGCGATGAATTCTAATATAAAAAGAGGTTTTAATTCGACTAAGAAATTCATTAAAGACAAGGAATTCAAGTCAAAATAATCAGCATAATGAGAAATTGTATCTCATTAAAAAGTTCAAACTGAAATTCTATTCTACACTTTAAAAGTTAGTTGAAAACTGGATGCAAGTCAATTAGAAACTCCTAAAATGTAAATGGTATAAGTCTCTTGTTTGTAAATTGGATTTACGTTTGTCCCCAGGATCCTGGCAACCATACATGTGTCTGTTAGTTTAGAATTTGACATGCGATTTTCTGCAAGAGAAGATCAAAGGACTTGATAAAGCTTCACAGCTGGTTGTGCTCCTGTGACAATCTCATTACGCGAAAAAGGACGTAGGAAAATTATTCTATATCCCGCAATTATACTAGATTACAGTAGATTACCATCGGAATTTTATTTATACTCTGTTTTCTTTATTTTTAATTGGTCAAAATCAAAATTATACTCACTGTGCTGCCCGCTATTCCACCCACACAATTGAATAGTTTTATTGCCTGCTTTGACCTAAAATTTATTTTATACATATCATTATATTAATTGCAAATCTTAACAAAAGATAAAAAGCGATGTGACTCACTTCCATGACATCTTCATCGCAAACACCGGTTCTTCTATTTGGTTGTCCCTGAAAATAATAAATTGAATTCTATATCATTATTGCAACAATAGAAAGTTCTAATTTATTTCAATGTATTGAAACAAATATTTGATTAGATAAGCTCGACTCAATTTAAAAATCCGAACTTTATTCTTACGCCATAATAATGAATAATTACTCGGTCTGAGACAAAATTGCATTGGCGTGTTTCCCACCTAGTTTGCACTGAAATTTCCCGGACCCACGTAATTCACTTGAGGCGCACAGTCTGCTCAAGTTAAACTTTTCCCATCTTAAAATAAGGTACATTTTAAATAGTATCAAGGAAGCGAAGCTGCAAAGTTTGTAATGCCCCTATGCATGTGCTTCCTCAGCAGTAAAGATAGGCTGCAAAATTGCGCTAGTATAATTTATATGATAACTTACAATCCGGAAGCTGGAGGTATGTATGACAATGATAACGAGCTGAAAATTCTCCACAAAGCTCACAAAAGGAAACAGTTAAGAAAGGAATAAGTTTAACATTCTTTAGTGAAGAGATTATAGAATAAGAAAGCAGATACTTTGAGCTATAATTGGATTCTTTCAGCAAAGAATTAACTGCATAACAGAATCTCAAAGATTATAAATGAAATAATAAGATGGTATTATTTCTGAAGAAATAATTTCAGACTAGGTATTTAATAAACTCTAAACTAGATAAATAAATAGTATTTCCAGCAGAACAGATGCATAATTCGAGATTCAATGAAATTATGCGATAGTAGTAATGGAAGCCAGGCGAAAGTGACCTTTGACGTTAACACATGCAAATTCACTTAATGGAATTTGGGCATCCGGGACCAGAATGTTGCAACCAAGTGTCTACAGGAGTCTATATAACTTTTCAGTTGTCGAATAGAAACCACTATGCTAGTTGGGTATCAACTTTATTGAACCTATCAAATTCCACTCGTCAGCAATGTTGCTTTGTGCTATTCTCTGTTTCAGTGGTCAAGTCCATTCGAATTAGAACAACTGATAGAATTCCCGGCATCAAAGAATAGCCTCTATACTTTTCAGATATATTGTAAATCTCTTTTTTCAACATTTATTTTTCAAACTGGAGTATCTAGAACTAGAAGCTGAAGTAGGAGGCATTTATAAGTCCAAGAGTGATAGATAATTGAGATAAGTTCATAAAAGACATTAAATCATGAAAAGGGGTTTAAGAACTGTATATTCTTTACCATCGAAGATGGATGCCTTACTATGTTAAAGTGCAGGAAGTCGATCCTCAACTGGCTGATTTGCTGCTCGATCTTCTTGATGGCCACTGTACAATTCATGGGTTGATCGATGAGGTTCGGGAATCCTGGACTGGTTACGTAGGTCAAATTATTCTGCACCTCTCCACCACAACTCGTCGTGACTTATTGAACAGAAATAATTAAATATAAAACCCCGATGCATACAATATCAGATGACCTAAATTACCCAGTGTGTCTATGTATGTATTTATAGGTGAGAGTGTGGGGCTGTGAACTGACAGTTTTAGAAAGCGGCTTGGTCAGCGATTGAGATTCTAAGGCACCTTGTACCCAGTTCAGAATTCCAGTCCTGATAACGAGTTCCCATTCAGCACCCTCCCGGCTACTGTCGGTCCTTTATTCACCAGGGCACCCCTCTGAATGTTTGCACAAACTTCTCGTATGCGAAACAACTCAGACCTGTGAAAAATTCAGCAGTTCTCTATCTCTCTCCCACCTTCGACGTCTCTGGCTCACCTTTAATTCTCCCCTTTGCAAAAATCCTTAAAGAGGAACTACACGTGGGTTCTAAGTCTTTTTTTTTTTAATTTACTTGACCACGCCCATTTTCTGTAAGAAAAGTAGCTGGTGACAGCAGTGGGATAAGTTTATCTAGTGTTGTTCTTGCTTGTTGTTAATTTGTGGATTTGAACTTGAATCTGGGTAAATTTGTGCAGATTCATTGGACTGAAGTTTCAGACATCTCTGCGGACGTTTTTTTGTCTTCAATTTGCCGAATTTGGAAATAATCTTCAGATTATTTTCGATGTTGTGATTTTCATAAATTTTAAGGGATTTTACAAGATGCTGCGGTTTTATTGATTCTAAAGAAATTTATAACGATTTAGCGAGATTTCACTGGAATTTTTAAGTAATTAACTAGATTTCATGGGATTTTAAGTAATTTTAAAAGATTTAATGATATTTTGTGGAATTTTATTATACGTATGTAATTTTGATGAACTTTTAAAGGATTTCAAGGGATTTTACGACATTTCGTTGGATATTCTGATAAAAATATCAGAATATCCAATATCCAATAAGTAATTTAATCAGATTTCATGGAATTTTGAATAATGTGAAGGAATTTCATGGCATTTTCAATAATTTAACAAAAATTTACGATATTTTATATGGGAATTAAGTATTTTAAAGAACTTTTAACAAATTTGGGGAATTTAAATTTCATTGGATTTTCAGAAATTTAACGAGATTTCATGGGATTTTAAGTAATTTTAAAGGATTTAATGATATTTTGTGGAATTTTATTATAAATAAGTAATTTTGAAGAACTTTTAAAGAATTTCAAGGAATTTTACGACGTTTCATTGGATATTCTGATATTTTAAGTAATTTAATCAGATTTCATGGAATTTTGAATAATGTGAAGGAATTTCATGGCATTTTCAATAATTTAACAAAAATTTACGATATTTTATATGGGAATTAAGTATTTTAAAGAACTTTTAACAAATTTGGGGAATTTAAATTTCATTGGATTTTCAGGAATTTAACGAGATTTCATGGGATTTTAAGTAATTTTAAAGGATTTAATGATATTTTGTGGAATTTCATTATAAGTATGTAATTTTAAAGGATGTTACGATATTTTATGGGAATTAAGTAATTTTACGTAATTTAAAAGACTTTAACCAGATTTAAAGGATGTTAAAGGGATTTCAAGATATTGTACAAGATATTAAGTAATTTAAAAAACTTTTAAGAGATCCAAGGAATTTTACGGAATTTCATGGAATTTTAAATACTTGTAAGATATTTTAAGATATTTTATGTGATATTAAGTTATTTTATAAGGACTTTCAAGGGTTTTACAAAATTCCATTAGATTGTCAGGAATTTTAAGCGATTTCATGAAATCTCATGGAATTTTAAGTAATTTTAAGGGATTTACGAGATTTTATTGAGGTTCCTAAAATGAGACAAGGTATTACAAATTCTTATAATTCAAAGATTAAAAATTCGAATTTATTTTGCATATTTCTGATTTTAAAATCCTTTAATCTAAAATTGTGTAGAATCCTTCGTTTTGTTAAAAAATTGTTTCTTGTGGCAGGTTTTCAGTCTTAACTGGTGTTTTAATTTTAATTTATAAAATTTTGTTCTTTTTTTCATTACTCTAAAATGCCATCAGTAAATAAAAAAAAACGGTTTCTGTAACTTGGTTTCTATTTTTTGGACATTATAAACAAGAAAATGAAAACAAAAAAATTCGTGAGAAAAGACGTCTGAAACTTCAGTCCAATTCCAGAGATTCTATTAATAGACTTTGCGGTGTGTTTTGAATAAATAATGTCGCTTTGATATAATAATACTCTTTATAAAATAGCGGGGATAAAAGAGCAATGAAACGGGTCAAAAAGAGGATAAGGAGAAATAAGGATGGCTTGGAAAACAGATCTGGAATACTAAAAGTTCTTTCTGTATTCAGAGTTCTACTGTTTATAAGAGAGAAAGGAATCCCGCATCGAATGCGGATATTTTTATTTTTGAATACCGGGACAATTCATGCATGATCATTTCTTTATGCTTGTACTTGGCTACCATGCCAAAAGCTCGAAATGCTTGGAAAATGGAAGAGGAAGAAATCTATTTTGAATGACATAGCACATAATAACTCCTCGTTGTAAAAGTGGCATTACTTCATGTGTGATAAATGTGGATTTTAAAATCCGCACACGTTTCATTATGAGATCCAACACTCATTTCCGGTTTCTTCCTTTAGCCCTTTCAGCAAAAACGAAGTCATTTCAGGATTTGATAAGTGACAATTTTTGAAAAAAGGGTTTCAAATACAATTTCGTTTATTCGAATCCCCTGGTAAAGAAATTTAATAAAATTTATTTTACAATAAAATTCTAAAAAAAGAAACAGTTTCAATACCGTTTTGCAGTAAAATTTTTAATAGTAGTATAAACTTTCAGAATTGAAATGAAAGGTAACATTTTTATGGAAACTCGAGCCTGATGAGAAAATTCAATTATGTTTGTAATGAAAAAGTTACGTTTTATTGAATAAAAGGTATCTTTATAATTTTACTAAACTTGCAAACAAATTTAAATGAATTATATTGTGAAAATGTGAAAACAAAGAAGTCTGGCATTTTTTAAGAATAAAGCTTGCTGTATAGAAAGAAATAAACCATAAACCTCTTGTCAACTGAGTCCAAGAGGTTTCATTCCTGTCTCAAAGGAATACAAAGTTTCCAAGGGTTTCTAGAAGGTTCCAATTACTTTAGAGTTTACAAGTCTTGTCCCTTGAAGCCGAAGAAAAGTGGATTTCGCTAAACCACAGTAAAGTATATTTTTCTACAAACACTATTTTCATATCTGCCTCGAGGAAATTTATAATAAACAGAAGATTGCTTTTAAAATGCATTTGAATCGCTGTGAAAAGTCGTGTTACAATTTTTACTTCCAGATAAAGAAGATTCAAACTAAATTTATTGTTCCCATACTGTTTTCATTTCAAATTTTCTACACTGAAAATCTGAAAAAATGTAATAAAAGCCGATCTTTAAATTCTTCTTCAAACGAATTGTAATATATTTAGCTTGGACTGAATTTAATTTGCGAAATGAAAGTTTTTATTTATAGAAAAATGGGGCAGAATTTAAGTTATTATATCCACCTTTAGTTATCTAATGGGTTTTCTTTTATTCATGATATTCGATCGAATTTTTCTATCATAACTGTCTTATTTCTGATAAGAATAAGAACATATTGAACATATTCTTGATATTCAACTTATTTCGAATGTATATATTAATTTAATTAAAATATGTACTTAAAAATTTAAATATTGCGTTGTAAATAAAAAATTCAAATCCTGAAATTAGACAATCAGAGCACGTGACCAACTGGAAATTCCAGAAGACAGGTGAGCTAAGTTCTTTAGTTATCTGGGCCACGAACCAAACCGAAAGGCAATTAAGTAACTGTACTCAGCCAGTTGACTTGTTCAGACTTCAGAGCACAAATCTGTATGAAACCGTGTATTTCTTCTCTCAGATTCTAAGTTCTTATCACTCTATTACAGAAAGAGCCAGAGACTACTTTTTTAAGAATGAAAAAAGGGTCTACAAGTTGTTAAAAAATACTATCGAAGATTTTATATCCTACAGAAAATCTGAGACTTCTTGTGTACTTTTTTTTATTTAATGGAACCTCATACTTAATAAAATAATAACTTGCTTCTACATGTAAATACATTTATTTACGGTTCCCACACTAACCAGTAATTTAAAAAATTATTTTTCATAAAAAAAGATCCCAGCATTATGTTTCAAAGATAATTGAAATCAGCTTCCGCTCTAAATGCAGAAATTTCATTTGGGAGGTATAAACTGATATGAAAGTTCGTCCGTTTAATTAATGAATTTCGCATCTCACAGAATCTTTAAATTGGCTGCATAAAATGCTGGACATTATCATAAAAGCAGGCTAATTTTATTTGGTTCCTAAATGCTAATTTTAGACACAAATATCAATTATGAACTTCCAGGTATTTTTTCCGTCATAAAATGTTGGCTATTGTATATAAAATTGTAATTCCTAAAATTTTCATGTAAATTTTGTTCGTGTTGTTGTGCTGAATATTGCTGTACTTACATATGCAGCAAACACCAAATCCGAGTGCACACGGACCGTGGGACTTTCCATGTTGGATACGGCACTCGTACGTGTTCATGCATATTCCTCGACGTCGCTTATCCTCGGAAAAACACTCTTCTTCCACCGGAACGGGGAAAAAATTGAGAACTGCAAGTAGTAACGTCAGAAATTTAACGATTGTAAAAAGAGAGCCCTCTTGATGCCACCCTCGCATGAGCCAGCAAAAAAACCCACTCCACCTTGTCCAACGTAACGTGAAACTCGACCTTTAGTTGAATGCTGAGTGATAATGGACGAAATGTTTTTCTTTTATAAAAAAAAGGGCTCTTTTTCGGACAATTTGAAATGAATCTTTGTATTTCGAAAACCAAGAAGCAAAATTTGCCTGGGACAATAAAAATTTTGTTGTCTGCAGTATAACTGTAATACATATCAGAAATCGATTCAATATACATTATATAAAAAGAATGTAAAAAGGTGCGAGAATTTATGAATATTTTTTCCCTTTGAATTCTTTTCCCTTGTCGTCAAAAGCGAATATCCTAAAAAAGCTGACTCTGCTCATTGAAGACTTGAGTACAGGGGGGTTTAGAGACTGTATGTATAGGTACTTGTATATATAGGTACTTGTACATATAGGTGCTTGTATATATAGGTATAGAGCTTTAGTGTTTCTTCATAATTTGCACCTTTTTCACCTCCTTTCCCTCTTTTGTGCCTTTTCTTATTTTCCCAGACGCCCAGACATAATACCTGTCATATAATCATAAATTCAATTATTATACAAGCTATATATAACATATACCTCTTAAAACTTGTTTCCCAAGAGGAGTGGTTTCTGAAATTTAGATTCACGAGCGACGACAACTCTGAACTGAATAATTTCAAGCAGCACTTTATTTTGCAGTGAGACATTCGAGGAAGGGAATCTGACATTCCTTGAATATTTTCACGTCTGGAGGACGAGAATGTTCAAAAATTGAGAAAATACCCCAAAATCTGCACTAAAGATAAAAGGGAGACTTTTGACACTCGGAAAATCTAATATGAGAAAAATGGACTCTAGGGAAGAGAAAACAACTTAAAATATTTGAAAAAACACTCTGGATGGAGAATTGATTATACTCAGCGAGTTCATAATTGAATTCATTTATTGTTAAATCAAATTTCCTCTTGATAGTTCATTAAATTCAATGATAAACTATTCACTATTGAATTTTCTATCTGCTTTGAGTAGTTTCGTCTAATTGGGTACTTGAACTCTAAAACTCTAGTGTTCTAGTGTTTCACTTTCAGTAATTTCATTCAATTAGAAAGTTAAATTGCCTTAGTTTAGAACCCTTACTGTAACAAAGACTGTAATAGATGCAGATATTACATATTGACATTCAAATCAAAATGGAAAAAGTAATTTCAAATTGAAATATCTTTCAGACATATGTAAATTACAAAAGAGCGACAATTTTAATATTATACATAACGAAGCAGAATTTTAAGAATTTTTATTGTATAAGTTTTCTCATAAAACGAACGTTATAAGGACACAAGGTCACACCTATACTAAATGCCGAGTCACAGTTTCCGAAATACCGTTATGGGAATTAATGTATAAAATATAAGGAAGATTAAATTACATACTTGATGACAGCGTGTCCCAGATATAAAAAAAACAAGTAAATATACATACCATGTAATTAATACATGATATTAACAATATTTTGAAATTAGCATTTTGTTTAGCCTAGAGTTGTATGTAAATTGTCAAACTAATCAATATTCATGGATTACCCTTGCAAAAACTGAGAATATTTTTTGTTCAAATATTTCAAAATGGTCCAATTTGACAGAGAGCCTTTTTTAAATACATCTCTAAAAAAACATGGTTTTTAAACGAAATTCGAGTATTTTTTTATTTTTTACAGAACCAATCGACAATGAGACCTTTTCTGATCGAAACTCGATCCCGAGAACCAACTGTCGTGCTGGATGGCAAGGCAATTACAAGAGGCAGGTGATCGACGAACGAGTAATTAGGGCGGGAGTTCAGTGGGTGGGGGATTCATTGCTGCTGTTAAATACTCACCCCTTGGAAATCGGACGCTAGCATCATTAGGCTCCAGAACATTCTGGGGCGGGGGGTCGGAGTTGGACCAGATTTTGAACGAAGGCCACTGGTAGCTTGGATCCACAAGAAGTCCAAGAAACACAAGCACAAGGTAATGAAAACCACCTATGGAGAACAAGTGTCTTAAGGTAAACCACTCGCGACTTGGTACCGATAGCAAAAGCAAAAATAATGATAAACACCATGAGATCATGATCGAGATGTCACTGACCGACGTGTAACCACATCTCTTTACTACCTCGATGCTTTCATGTATTCTCAAGGTCTGCCACTGAGGCGGAAGACCATGAGCCATGAGCCATGAGAAAACTGGGTGACCAGACCCCTTCTCCTGAATCTTAAACAACTTTCAGACGAATCCTGGAGAGTTCAAAGCATCTGCATGCCATTCATTCTGGATCTTGAATGAAACCTCAGTTAATGCAGAAATGATGATCTACAGAGGATATCCAAGATTTATTTCAGAATCCCAAGTATAATCAATGCAATCCCAACTTATTCAAAAAGATTACTTATACAAAAAAATTAATTAGCAAAAATTACGCTAAGTTTGCTTTATTTATCTTTACAAGAACAAACCCGCGCTCCGCTTACGCATTTTCTTTTTTTTTTCAATATTATATCTAGGAATTTTTAGATATTTTCATGAATTTTAACGTGGACTTCAGAAGATTAATGAGTTTTAAAATTTTTCTCGAGTTTTTAAGGGTTTCCTGGAATGTGAAGATATTTCTAATACTTTTAATGGATTTTAAAGGATACAAAAGAGATTTGAATTATTATCTTTGAATTTAAAGGATTCTCAAGAAGTTTCTGAAAATTTTAAGAGATTTTTACGAATTTTAAGCATTTTCACAGGTTTTCAAAGGTTTCTTGGAATTTTTAGAGATTTTTACGAAGTTTAACATAGATATTAAGAGATTTAGATTTTAATTATATTTTATTTCTCTAATCTCTTAAAATTTATGTTAAACTTCGTAAAAATCTCTTCAAATTTTCAGAAACTTGTTGAGAATCCTTTAAATTCAATGATAATAACTCAAATCTCTTTTGTATCCTTTAAAATCCATTAAAAGTATTAGAAATATCTTCAAATTCCAGGAAACCCTTCAAAACTCGAGAAAAATTTTTAAAATAATTAAATATAATTAAAATCTAAATCTCTTAATATATATGTTAAACTTGGTAAAAATCTCTAAAAATTCCAAGAAACCTTTGAAAACCTGTGAAATGGCTTAAAATTCATAAAAATCTCTTGAAATTTTCAGAAACTTCTTCAGATTCTTTTAAATTCAATGACAATAATTCAAATCTCATTTGTATCCTTTAAAATCCATTAAAAGTATTATTAGAAATATCTTCAAATTCCAGGAAACCCTTAAAAACTCGAGAAAAATTTTTAAACTCATAAATCTTCTGAAGTAAACGTTAAAATTCATGAAAATATCTAAAGATTCCTAGAAACATTTTGAAATTTGATAAGAAACTTTAAAATCTCTTAAAATTCCTATGAAAATTCTTGAAATTTTACGGTAACATTTAAAATCTCTTTATATCTTTTATATCCCTTAAAAATATTACATAGAAATCTTATCAAATTTCACGAAATCCTTCAAAATTCTCATAAAATGATTTAAATATCAGAAAAATCTCTTGAATTTCGTTAAAATCAATATAAAATCCCTTAAAATTATTAGATATATTATCAAATTCCATAAAATTCTTTAAAATTTCACAAAATCTTTTAAAAATTAGAAAAATTCCACATCTTTTAAATTCTACAAATCTTTTAAAAATCATAAAAAGCTTTTGAAATTCCTCAATAAAACTTTCTATAAAATTTGAAATTCCTTATTTAAATTCCACAAAATACATTATTTAAAAGTCATAGAAGTACCTTGAAGTCCGATAGAAATCTTATCAAAGTCGTGAAAAATTCTAAAAATCCCCAGAAACTTCTTGAAATTCTTTAAAATTCTACGATAACATTTAAAATCTCATTATCTTCCATGAAATCTTTAAAAATATCGTAAAATTGCCTTAAAATTCTCAATTTTTAGATTCTCATATTTCGACTTGGACTCAATCATCTTTTTAGAATAGATTTACTTTATTTAATGAATGGACTCATTACCGCAAAATAAATTGCAGATTTTCAGAAAAACAGAAACTATAATAAATTCACAGATTAAAATAATCTCGTTTTTTTGCCCATAATAATTTTATTCTTCTTTTGTATTATATCGTTTTTGTGTTGTTGATGATGAAAATGAAATTAAATCTCCGGTTTAGTTTATATTTATTTTAATCCAGATAGGGGAACTTGATTATATATATATATATATATATATATATA
>UCOH01011611.1:0-31953 GCA_900474275.1 Synergus japonicus | reverse complement strand
TATATATATATATATATATATATATATTTTATAATTTATTTAACAGATTTTAGAAACTTTAGAAAGATTTCGAAGGATTATAAAGAATTTCCAGGCATTTTTTGACATTCTTTGCGTTTCTAATGATTTCCAGAGATTTTCAATAATTTTAAAAGATTTTAAGAAATTTTGACATTTTTAAAATGATTTTAAGGAATTTAAATATTCCTTATAGATTTTTTAAAAATTTCAAAAGTTATTTTTGATTTTTAATAGATTTTGTGAAATTGTAAAGGATTTCAGGAAATTTTAATAGATTTTAAAGAATTTATGAGACTTCATGAAATGTTAAATATTGTAGTGGAATTTTAAAGAATTTAAAATTGTTTCCAGGAAATTCAAAAGATTTCAACAAATTTTAAGGGATTTCCAGAAGTTTCCAATTATTTAAAGAGTTTTTGACACATTTTAAGTGATATTAAAGTTCCCCGTGGAATTATGAAATATTTCAAGAGATTTCTAAAAGAGACTGTGGAATTTTGAAGGATTGTAGGAAATTTTAAGATATTTTTAGGAATTTTATAATATTTTGAAGGTTTTTGAGGAATTTGAAAGATTTGAAATAATTTTGAGGAATTTAAAAACAATTAGTGAATATTTAAGGGTTTTCATGAAATATTAACAAATTTGAAGAGATTATTTGTCGAATTTTAGGATGTGTCTAGGAATTTCAAGAGATATCAGCGAATTTTAAGGAATTTTAAAAGATTTTAAAGAATTTGTGAGATTTCGTGGGATTTTAAATATTGTAGTTGAATTTTAAATAATTTAAAGATTTTTCTAGGAATTTCAAAAGATTTTAGCGAATTTTAAGAGATATGAATGTTCTTGGTGGAATTTTGAAGTATTTTAAGAAATTTTAAGATATTTTTAGGAATTTAAAAAAATTTTGAAGGTTTTTGAGGAATTTAAAGGATTTGAAATAATTTTGTAAAATTTTAAAACAATTAGAGAAAATTTAAGGGGTCTCGTGAAATATTAAGAAATTTGAATGAATTTTATCGAATTTTAAGATATTTCTAGGAATTCTGAAAGATTTCAGCGAATTTTAAGGAATTTAAAAAGAATTGCTGAGAAATTAAGGGTTTCGTGAAATTTTATGTTTCTAGGTTGTCGTAAATACTCTTACAAATTTTAAGTGATTTGAAGTGGCCACCCTACGAATATTCAAAACATAATATGATTATACAATTCGCATAAGAATGTGTCCTTATATTATAATTATGTATAATGCCATCATCAATTTCAAGATAATTTTTTAGCTTAGGATACTTATTACACAGATGGCAAAAAATATAGATAATAATCAGCATCGACCCTAATTTCGATCTTCTCTTTCGAAATTTGCACTTAACACATGAAATGCTTAAGAGGAGGCGAAATTATAACCTATGATTAACCAGATCCTCGAAGGAGTGACTCCAATTAGAGAAAGACTCCCTCATCTTGCTTGTAATTCCTTCCTCGTTATTAGATAAAATATAGGTCCTGGAACAATCTTAAGATTTTACTCCAGTCTCCAGTCTCCAGTCTCGCTGAACGTGTTTTACAGATAATATTAGCCCGGATGTTTCCTCGCTGATCTTTTTGCTTGTAGTTTTCCGTTCGCCAGACCGATATAAGTGGCCGTAATGGGTAACGTTTGCTCGTCCGTGTTGCCTCCAGATCGTTGCTACCCTGCGTTTTCTCGCGCGGAAGGATAATTGCATTGTATTATCGTATCGCCTTCTTGGCACAATGTTGGCACTCTCTGACTTCAGGGCTGAGTATAGTCCACCTATGTCTTTTCCTCTGACGCCATAAGGCGAATGTCCTGGTCTGCACAACTTTACTTGTCGACTCCTGGCTCGTAAAACTTTACCAGGTTGCTCTAAACGAATTTCCCCATTGAAACCTGTCTCACTCTGATCTTGCAGACCACTCTCATTTTCGGTAACGGTCTACAGTCTCTTTTAATGTCGCAAAAGGCGAGAATGGCAAAGAAACTGAAACGATGGAATTTCTTGTAGAATGTAGCATGGAGAAGAAAGCAGAGAATAGAGAAGGGCTGCCACTCTTTGAAAATTGTACCTTCATGAGATAAGGAATTTTATTCAATTTTTCAGGTGGAACAAATTTCTATAGGAAATGGCAAAGGTCAGATGTTATTTTCAGAAATACAGATGGCGAGACTTTTACTTCAACTAGAGTATCATGGCTTTCTCAATTCTGTTGAATACTTTCATTTTCAATATGTAATTTGATTTTAGTCTCTAATTTAAAAGTTTTCAAGATAGTTTGAAAGGATTCAATTCATTCAATAGTAGATTTGAAGTACCGAGTTTAAAAAATTTCAAAGAACTTAACAGAGTTCAAAAGAATACATTGACTTTAATAATCGTAATATAGATTGATACTGTGTAATACTTTAAGACGATTCACACAACAGTCGATTTAGCTCGACAATAACAGCACTATAACGTTATTGATGTAAAATTACCCGATCCAAAAATGGGTCTTCTTATTGCTTATATTTTTCAACTTGTTGAATCAGTATTCAAGCTTTATTGCAGATCGCAGGTTCTTTCTCTGAAATTCTAGTATGGCTGCTTGCCAAACTAAAGATACATCGATATCATTTTAATTTCGTTAACGATAATTGTTCGTCGACATTGGATTGGATACAATCCATTTTTCCAATAATCACGGTGAATTGAAATTAATCCTTAATTATTGAAATTTAAGAGCTCGTGTCCATAGTAATAATGTTATCATGTAAAAACTTTTGATAAGCCGACAGTCTACTCAATAATTAATATGTTCCCAATTATCTTTCTTTTTTCAATTGCATTTTAATCTATATCTTCTTTCTATCGATAATTTGTCGAATTATCATTATTCATTATCAATGATAAATATCACAAAGGAAAATCACATCACTGTCACTTGAGTGTCACAAATTTAACGACTGTCCATCAGTGTCGGCTGTGTGTTGCCTTTTTAGCTCTTGCACCCTTCTTTTTTATTGCACGTTGTTACTGGCACGTGGGGAAGTCCGGAAAGGCCTGAGGTGTCGAGCTGACATTGATTGTCAGAGATTGACAGTCGACAATGCCATCACTGTAAAAAAAGGTTTCCACGTGCCCAAAAATACCTTTCTATGTCGCATGGGGAATTGACAGATCAGACTACTATACTGGCACCATAGAAATGGTTGGTCCATTATTTTCCTTCCGATGAGTTTACTTCCAGCCACAGATTTAGGGACAAGTGTCAATTCTAATAAAAATTAATTTAGCAGCCAAGCATTTCATCCTAAAAGTTCCTATATTCTATTAAGTTTCTAAGCTAAATAAAATATTTGAGAGTTGTTACAGGTTGGCCACGTCAGGGAAATGTTTTTGGGTTTCTATAATGATTCCAGGAGATTTTCAATAATTTAAAAAGATTTTAAGAGATTTCTAGGAATTTTTAAGAAATTCTGAAATTTTAAGAGATTTTTAGGAGAGTTTGGGAAATTGAAGAATTTTAAGAAATTTTGACTTCTTTTAAAGTGATTTAAAGAGATTTGACTGAAATTTTAAAGATCTCACAAGATTTTTATGATTCATAAAAGGTTTTGTATAATTTTATGGAATTTTAAAAGATTCTCAAGAATATTAAGAAGCTTATAAAATTTTGAAGAAATTTTGACATTTTAAAAATGATTTTAAGAAATTTCAATATTCTGCATAGATTTTAAAATAATTTCACAAGTTATTTTTGATTTTCAATAGATTTTGTGAAATTGTAAAGGATTTCATGAGATTTGAAATATTTTAGTGGAATTTTAAAGAATTTACAGATATGTTTCTAGGAATTTCAAAAGATTTCAGTGAATTTTAAAGGATTTCAATAAGTTTGCAATAATTTTAAGAGGATTTGACGCATTTTAAGAGATATTAAATTTCCTCGTGAAATTTTGAAATATTTAAAGAGATTTTTAATAGATTTTGTAGAATTTTGAAGGATTGTAGGAAATTTTAAGAAATTTCTAGGAATTTTAAAAGATTTTGCAGTTTTTTGAAGAGTTTGATGGTTTTTAAATAATTTTTGAGGAAGTTTAAAACAATTACTGAAAATTGAAGGGTTTTCGTCTCTCTAAAACTTGAAACAGTGAAAAATCAGTGAAATTTCACTAATTCCCAGTCAAATTCCATTGATTCTCAGTGACTGTTTTCTCACGATTTTAATCAGGGAAAAGTCTAATAGAAAATAGTGAAAAGTTATTGAAATTTTCAGCAGATAAAAAAGTTATTGAAATTTTAGTGACGATTACTGAAAATTTAAGTGACTTTTCACTGATTTTCAGTAGATTTTCCCTGAATGAAATCTTGAAAACAGTGTCACTGAAAATCAGTCAACTTCCACTGATTCAATTTTAGAGAAGTGAAATATTAACAAATTTGAAAGGATTTTAGCGAATTTTAAGGAATTTTAAAAGAATTACTGAAAAATTAGAATTTTAAGAAGCTTATAAAAATTTAAATAAATTTTTATAGAAATTTCGATTTATGAAAAATAGATTTGAAAAAAATTTCAAAAGTTATTTTCGAATTTTTAATAGAAATTTCGTGAAATTGTGAAGGATTTCATTTTAAATAATTTGTGAGATTTTAAATATTGCAGTGAAGTTTTAAAGAATTTAAGGATATTGCTATAGGAATTAAAAAAAAATTACTGAAAAATTAAGGGATTTTGTAAAATTTAAAGTTTCTAGGAAAATCAAAAAATTGCAATAGGAATTTAAAGAGATTTTAAAGGTTTTCATAAATATTTTTACGAATTTTAAGTGATTTAAAGTCCTTTTAAATTTCAAAATATTGACAATATATTTGAAAAATTTAAATAGTATTATTATTGGCAGTTTTAAGAGACTTTAGGAATTTTAAATGATTTTTGAGTTTTTTAGGGAATTTAAAGGATTTAAAATGATTATTTTGAGTAATTTTAAAACAATTAGTGAAAATTTAAAGATTTTCATGAGATATTAACTTTGAAGGAATTTCGTCGAATTTTAAGATATTTCTAGGAATTTCAAGAGATTTTAATGCATTTTAAGTTGTCGTTTTGAGTGATTTTTACGAATTTTAAGTGTTGTGAAGTACTTTTAAATTTCAAAAGATTTAAACTGGATATTATACAATTTTTTTTTAATTTCAATAGTATTATTATTATTATTATTATTATTATTATTGAGAATTTGTTCTCATTTTTAATACTTTTTTTTCTCTATTGTTACTAATGAAATTGTTCAAAATGATCAATTCGGATTTACCGGATTCATTTGAAATTTATTTTCATTACATGTTCGGATTAATTTTCAATGTGCCTCGGATTGATTCGGATTGAAATATTTCCTCGTATTAGATCGTAATGCAACTGTTTGGTTCGGATACAAATTCCGAAAATACGAATAATTAATAATTCAGAAAATTTCGAATTGTTTCGGAATGAATTTCAATCCGAACTTTCAACTTTCACCAAGTTGTGTATAATTTGCATTAATCCTAAAGTATTATTCGTGATCCGAAGTTGGCAAAAGGCTTTACAAACATTTTACAACTATATTAGTCCCTGGAAGAATTCCTTTGACGGCAGTACCTTTACCGTTTCGTCACTTTGATGAACGTTTTGTTCCCCATTTTTTTGCAGCGCTGAAGCATAGAACGGGTACAGTATGTAGTTCACCAACCGTTTGAAACGTTTCACTGTTATATACGCACGTGCGTATGTATTATGCTCTTGTTAGAACAGGCGGCCCTTTGTGTTCACGCTTGGAAAATCTGTTTCGCGGGATCATTCGAACGATACGCGGGCAAGGTGCGAGGTTATGCCGGATATTTCAATGAAAGAGAAGCGTTCATGAGTACTGATTGGTGTGAATAGGCAACTCGTTAGAAGTTATAAAAGTTATTAAGTATAGTCCACTCAAACGTTAATTACTCTTTTGCAAAAACTGTGGAAGCAATTAATAGAGACTGTAAAGTGGTACAAGTCAATAAATGCACAGACAAATGTTTATAAAAAAGGCAAATCTATCTTCTCTATAGTCTATCAATAATTATTTATTAACACCAGACAAACCATATCGATCTGCTAGTTATTTATCTTGAATACCAATATTAATTATTCAGTCTCAATGAATCAGTTCATTAATTTATACTTTTTCTTCTAAACCCTTCTTTTAACGGGTTTTTTTTACTATTTTTTTATAATATTGAAAGTTTAAATTCATTAAATTTATTATACATGAAAAAACCGTGAAAGTCTGTCAGTGAATGAAATATAAAAAAAAAAGAGATATAAAAGTGATAATAAAAAGCTAAAACGCTCTCTTATATTTGCGTGATATGCTTTATTATTTGAACAAGTTTTTACCCTGTGATCAGAATCATTGAAACGAATATAAATGACTTGATCCGGAAAACGATGAAAAGTTGTGAAAAATAGGTGTCCAATTGCCTTTCCACAAAGGCAAAGTGACCAACCCCGGATATGAGTTTAGAGCTCGAGTAAATTAGTTTTCGGTAAAATGATTAGAGTCCCAATATCAACCACAGTGGAACAATAATTTTAGTGATACCACAAGGTCCGATAAACAAGCGCTGAAACTGACACGTAAACACAGATGAACCTCCGGATGACCCAGGCGGAAGCCACACGTTTGGTATGCCAATCAGAGTCGATCCGAATTATATAATCGGGCACATAAGCAAAGGCAAAACACAGTCGAATCCGAAATGCTCTGAAGAGAAACAAAGAGAAAGTGTGAGAGAGTATTGGAGAGAGAAAGAGAGGATAGAACGAGCTCCCAGCTAACATCTCATCGTATATAACCAGACTCGCCGATTTGGTTACGGCGAATCGCTTTATCGAGTTAAGTCTATACGGTGCGAGCAACCTAGTCAGGGGCGCATTAGTCAACGGAGTTTATTACATTATGTTGTTAGTCTGCAATATTTCAAAGCGTAATGCGTAACGTCGTTTCCCCCTCACTTCGACCAACTGTCCCTATACTAATTTCGACAATTCCCTTCCGACACTGTCAAATAACTAAGTGGAAATTGAAAACATGTAGTAGATCTTGGATTCTTTAGACAAATTATGATAGATATGACGAATTCAGAATTGAGAAGCTGTGTATAAACGAAATTCAAACTGCGCGGAAAGACATTTTCAGCTTTACGCGGGTGGAAATTTTACTAGGACATTAGTGCCTAAATTAGAAATTGACATTTATGTTAACTATATGTTATTTTTGTCGGAGTACATATATAACTTTTGTCATTTATTTAACAAGTTTTAGAAATTATCCAAAGATTTCGAAGGATTATAAATAATTTCCAGGTGTTCTCTGAGATTCTCTAGGTTTCTAATGATTTTAAGATATTTTCAATAATTTTAAAGAACTTTAAGAGATTTTTAGAAAATTTAAGTGATTACAGTGAGAAAATGGTTTGGTTCGGACAACAAAACTTTTGGTTGTTATAGAAGCAACAAAAATTGAATTGTTTGGTTGTGCCAACCAAATCTTGGTTCTTTCAACAAAAATTCGGTTGGCACAACTAACAATTTTTGTTGTCCAAACCAAACAGATTTCTCAGTGTACAAGAAATTTGTCTAATATTTTAAAGATTTAGTGGAATTTCAAAGCTGAGGGAATACAAAGAAGTTTAAAGAATTTTAAATTTCCTTGAGAATTTTTAAAGGATTTCACGATATTTTTATGTTTTTATAAAGATTTTAGGAAATTTTGAATTCAGTTTACGAATTTCATCGAACTTTAAGATGTTTCTAGCAATTTAAAAAAATTTTAATGAATTTTAAGAGATTTGAAGGTTGTTGTAAATTCGAGAGATTTACACGAATTTTAACTGTTGTGAATTGATTTTAAATTTCAAAAGTTATAAAATCATATTTATACGAAATTTAAAAAAAAATTCAATATTATTGTTACTGAAAATTTGATCGAATTTTTAATACATTTCTGTCAGGGAAATTTGTTTTAAAGTTAGGGAAAACTAGGGAAAAGTCAGGGAATTGAAAAATTGAATCTTGTGGCCTCTGATTATCTAGTATAATCTCTAATTGGAAATAGGTCAACAGGTCAACCGTATTAATATAGCGACCGAATAGCACCCTATTTACAGTGGAGTCAATTGTGGCAATTTCTATCCATGTAACATTAAATAAACAAGTTTTTGATTTATAAATGGATTTTAATCATTTATTCTTACATTATACGGTATATTTTATCTGAAAAACGTAGCGGGCAAAAGAGCACATAAGTTGAAACTTTCTTATGTTCAATGTTAAGATTAAATTTTCCTGAAACTACTTCCGCGCGTGAAATCTTTTATTCATTTATCAATTCCAGCGAGAAGTGCACCTTGGCATTTGTTTATTCTGGTTTTCAGCACATGAAATGTACATTGACACGAGAATTAAAAAATACACGCAGAAAAGTATGATTAATGTTCACCGAGGTGTGTACATCACTGATTCCAATGTAAAGGGAAAAGAATGAAAACCCCGGAAACATGTTGCGCTTTTCATGCTCTCGTGTTTTTCAACATATAAACGCAGCCCGAAATGAGAAAACTGAAAATTAGGTAAAATACCTTATTTTTCTGAGAGGAAGCCGCCGCTATCCGCATAGCATCAAAATTTAAACGAATAATATTACGTATAATGGTAAAAAATCATCTTGGAAATTCCCGTTGGAATAAAATGGATTTGATTGTTATTCCTTGATAATAAAACACAGCCTTTGAGAAGTCGAACAATAAAAGTGTAATAAAATAATGAAATTGCGAATGATGTAATTTAAACATAGGTATAACTTCCACCTACTGGCAAGTCGGTAAAATCATTTAAAGTTATCTCAACGTCGTTGTAGAGGAAACTGTCTTATAACTTATACCTTAATGTATTTCACTCTTCTCCTTTACGTTCTAGCAGTTAATGGCGATCTTTGAATCTTCCTTCGAATATGCTTCGCAATAAACTTTAGTGGGATTGTGCGCTCCTAACTTGCATTAGTCTGAACTTAGTTTCAGTTCTAACTCAGAAAAGCGAAAGCAGAGGGAAACCACTAGAGAGTTTGTGCACCACTCGAGAAGCGTCTCTTTGACTTAACTTTTCTGAGTTTGGATTAGGAAAGCAAGCCATAACTAAATATTGCCTGATATCAATAAAATCCAATATTAAATAGTTTCCCAAAATTTTCGAACTAACGACAAAATAAGCAATTTTCTCTCCATAAATTTTAATAAAGTAGACTGCTTGAACTACTTAAAGTATCTATTCTTGAGTTTTAAAGTGTCTTCAGATTGTTTAAAGGGTGACATGTGGAAGCAGTGAAATTTAAATTGCACTTTATTAAACCCTCGGAAAGATATTTCTGACGATTTGAACGTGAACCGATTCGTACTGTATTTCGAAGACGTGAAACGTACTCTTGTCGAGAAAACGCAATTTCTGTCTAGGTAATAGTGTTTAATGTCCCCTGCGCCGTTCACACTGAGATTAATTCTCGTTTTATGACACATGACGCCATAAGCATGAACTTGCGTCTGCTATAGACGACATACTCATTCAACGCTCTTTCCCAACAGATTTCAGTACGTAAATATTAGTTTCATGGTCTGCAAACATCCTAAACCTTAATGACAGCACGTGGAGTGGTATCGATTTCAGATAAGGAAATAAGAAATACTTCAGACTTTACTGTAGTCTCTAGTCTGTAAATTTGAGTTGGCAGTTTCCCACTAATGGAATCTTGCCCAATCATTTTTCACTCGCTTTATAAAGCAATTCTAATAATGTTATTTTTTACTGATCCCTAGAATTGCCTCACTAAATCAAAGCAATTTCTTTGTCATCAAAATCTGCACTGTTAGATATATATATTGAAAATTCAACTTGTATTTGGTTGAAAAATCAACTATATTTTATTCAAAATTCATTCAGCTACGGTAATTGTAAAAAAACTTCAACTGAACTAATTGAAGTTTCTTTTTACAGTATATAAAAAAAACTTCAATTATTTTAGTTGAAGTTTTATACAATTGCCGTAGCTGAATAAATTTTCAATAAAATATAATTGATTTTTCAACGAAATAGTTGAATATCAATGAAAAGTAGTTGAATTTTCAATCATAGTAAATGAAAAATAATTGAATTTTCAATATATTTCTAACAATGTTGAGATTAAAAACAGAATTCGAAACTCTCAGGTTATTGTAGGGATTTCTTCATTTGTACACAACTTCATTTTGTTACACACTCGAGAAGTGCATGCCAAAGATGAATATAGATAAGAATGATGATAAGATAGGAATATGAGATGATTTATCTCTTGCGCATAGCAGCAATTATTGCTGAGCAAGCTACCCAGGCAAATTGCTCTGGTCATTAATTGAGTGGAAATTGTTAAGAGAGAAAAAACCGGTTTCTTTAGTATCAGGGGGAATCGATCTTTGAAAAATGGAAGCGCCATCTGACCTTTCTAGCTTTGAGACATCAATGGGCGCTGCCGACAGGTGTGAAGTCTTGGATGGTACTTACGTCTTTCTAATTTGAAACCAGGGATTTATCTCAAACATAGACATCCAGCCTCTTTCCAGGGGTCCTCAGGACCCCGCCGGGCCTGGCATCTCCACTATTGTGTCCCTCACAGCGGGAAATTTTGGACCAATACTTTGCAACCCCGAATTCAGCGTGTCACGGAATTTCACTCTACATCGAAATATTATAACGAGGTGCTGATGGATTGCCTTTTCAAACCTGCTCGCGTTGGGGCTATTCGATTTTATTTATTTTCTTCACGTGCTAGAAAGAACGCTTTTCTAAGCTAGGAATATATGTATATATATATATACTTTTACTCTACATACCTATATAACTATTATGATCGAGTGGTGGGTGGTAAGCTTAAGAAAGTAAAGAAATTTGTAGGGTATTCAGAAATCGGGAAGCTGTGAAAGTTCTTCCGGAAATGTTATTCATTTATAGTTAAATACTTTTGAACAATTATAAAATTTTTCCGATTTAAACTTTTTGCGAATTGGACTGAAGTTTCAGACGTCTCTTCGAACAATTTTTTGTTTTCAATTTGCCTTGAAAACAATCTTCAAATTATTTTCGTTTTATGAAATTTATTGTAATTTTTAGAAATTTTGAGAGATTTTACCATTTACTGCTATTTTATTGAATGAATTGAATCTAAAGAGATTTAAAACGATTTGGCGATATTTCACTGGTATTTAAATGTATTTAAATAGATTTCATGGGATTCTAAGTAATTTTAAAGAATTTTATTGGAATAAGCAAAAATAATTCAAGCTACTTGATACGATGTTATGTTTCTTAGAGTTATTATGATTGACTTATTCTCAGAATATGTTTATATAAACACATCCAAACCACTCTGGTGGCATTTGGAGTGTGTCACAAAGAACCAAGGATAGTTAGTTCTTTGACTGCTCTCGATTTGAACAGACCTATTCAATAAAATACTTCTTCTCAAATTTAAATTAAAAGAACATTTTTATTATTCTTTATTTCTTCCCTGGTTTAACTAATAGATTTAATAATATTTTGTGGAATTTTATTAGAAGTATGTAATGTGATGAGCTTTTAAAGGATTTCAAGGGATTTTACGACATTTCAATGGATTTTCAGATATTTGAATGTGAATGAATTTAAGGACTTTTAAGAGATTTATGGAATTTAACTAGATTTTATTGGATTATAAGGAATTTAATAAGATTTGATGGGATATTGAGTAATTTTAAAAGATTTTACGAAATTTGAAGGAATTTTATGAAACTTATTGAGGTTTCTGAAATTAAAAGAGGAATTACAAGTTTTGCATATTTCTGATTTTAAAATCCTTTGATTTGATTCTATTTTTTGGAGATTATAATCAAGAAAATGGAAACAAAAAAATTCGTTAGAAAAGACGTCCGAAACTTCAGTCGAATTTTTTACGGGATTAATTTTCTGCGTGCACATAATGTATGAAATGATAACTTGAGAAAATTAGAAGAGACTGCTCTCTAAATCTGAATTAGTAAGAAGGTACTAATGAAATAGTGCCGAATCGTTTACTAGTACACTTTAGTAAGCATTTTTACTATCAATTAGTTAAAAACTACTAATTCACAGTAAAATAGTACCTACTAATTCATTTCGTAAGGTTCCTCACTAATTGATTTAGTTACCGTTACTAAAAGAATTAGTATTTTTTACTATTTATTAGTAGTTTTTAACTAATTGATAGTAAAAATGCTTACTAAAGTGTATTAGTAAAGAAATCGGCACTATTTCATTAGTAACTTATTACTAATTCAGATTTAGAGAGTGGAAATGTTTTTATTTCAAGATTCTCCGACTACATGTTCCCGAGTTATTTAATTCTGAATTCAGGAAGCGGGAGTCTGAAATCGATACTACCCTTTCTTATTTATTTCCACGGAATTACCTGGGATTGAAAAATATACATTTCTTTGCAATTCTATTACAAGGGGTTCGTATTTTAGAAATAGGGATCAATTTCTCTGAATGGAAACTGCATCGGTGGTTAAAGCAAACGAGTTTTACGACAGAGGGGTGAAAATGATTTTGCCACTCGAGGAATCTCGAGTGAAGTAGGCTAACGTATTTGATATTAAAACTGGAACGAAAAAAATAAAGAAGTTTTTAAACTTAGAGCAATGGCTTCCCTCATTGCCGAGTGTAATGGAGTAACACAATTTTACGGCGAAACAGCCGTGTAAACTGTCTACAAGTGCGGAGGTTGGACGTTTTTATGAGTTCCACCGGGAGAACGTTCAACACAGGGGATACCTCGAATCCAGCTCGAGGCAGACATCGTGTATGTACAGGGTGCTCAAAAGTTTCACGGTTTCGCGGAAAAAAGTCGACCGTATAAAGTATTATCTGAGAAAATATTACCCGACCCGCAACGTTTCGCATACAATCTCATTGCGCATTCACAAAAAGACTTTAGGGAAGACTCCCTACAATATTCCTCCCTTTGCCTATATATACACGATAGTCTGTCTCCGTACAACACTGATGAATTCTTGCTATTGCCTTTACACTGTAAAACATCCTGAAAGAGTGGGAATCTGGGAAGATTGAAAACCTAGATTTACTTCTTCAAAGTTATGCCACTGCTTACTAGTTTACGACTTACGACGAATTTGTAACATTTACGCTTCACTACAATAATTTACATTTTTACAAACTCACTCGAAAACTTATTTCCTTTGTGATTCTTTGTTTCCGTGAATCTGTGTAAGGTGCTTACTTTTTATTAGTTTTCGGATAATCTACTTTAATCACTTCAGTTCAACGTATTTTACATTTGCATATTTTACGAGCAGAGAAGAAAATTTTTAAATTATGGCGTAAATTTTTAATGAAAATTTAATTAATAAAGTAATTAGATTTAAAAATGTTTAAACTGTTTCTATAACGAAGGAAGACACCTGAGCACTTGACATATATTCAGTGACACAATTAATTTTAATGATTTTTCATTTTCCGCATTACTTATATGTGCTGCATAAAAATGTACTTTAAAATGAAGCATTTTATTTTAAAATACATTGAAATCTCTTGAAATTGATTAAAATTCCTCAAAGTCACTTAAAATACCTGGAAATCCCTTGGAATTCCTCAAAGTAATATCACATATTGCGGTAATGCGCACATTGTAACCAGTTATGGCTGGAAACCGCATCTGCGGTGTCACTGAGACTTGATACTTTAACTTTAATGAACAATATTTTTTACATGGACACAGAGACTACTTGAGATATTCATTTGCCGGGCTGCTAGAAAAAATTGCTTACATTTCTCGTACAAAGTGCCTTTAAAGTGCCAGCACGAACCCTCGTGGTCCTCTGCGTGCGTGTTATCTAGAACAGCAGCATTCCAAGTCCCTGTAAACATTTTTTACGAGACTATTGTGACTGGGCGTTAAATGGTAAATTCATATTACACTGGGGAAAATAGCGAATGACATGTACCCTCTCAAGTAGACTCGTACAAGATCATAATCGCCCCACCGATTCTCTTTTTCTTGTGCTGTATTATAATTTAATATACCAGGTGTTCAGGGAGTCGGGCCGCATATTATCACTTGGATCCTTACGGCGATGTTCCTCGTAGAAGAAAAAAGTTGTTATTTTAATTTGTCCGCCTCCATCCATTTGGCCGTGTAAATTGCGAGATACAATCACGAGACAATTTTTCTCTGTTTCTTAGACTTTATTGTTTTTTTTTTCTCGAGAGAGGGAGAGAGCATTTTATTAATTTCATAACTTATGAACTGTTTTGTTGAGGCAATCATTTTTCTTCCAATATTGAAAATAGGAATCTTAATTGATACTCGAATTTTGAAACCTAATTACAGTGATTTAGGAAGCGTGATATTATAAATGTGCATCACTCTTATGGTGTGATGTAATTTCTAGGCCTTTCTAGGCCCAGGTTTAGAAAGTCATTAATTGCAGTCGCTCTAAGCGATAATGATTATACGAACATCTGTCTATTCACTGTGCGTGACTTTAGACATCAAAGCACCTAATAATAATCATATCTGACAGTCATAAACATATTTGGGGCCACTCAGTGACCCTATGTCATAAATTATTAATTTTTATGTCTACTTTAACCTTGAGATAAAAAAAAAGCATAAACCATAATTTAAATCGTGCGTCATTATTTTATCGTTATGAATTTATATATATGTTTGTCCTGTCCTTCCTGCCTTGTGTGTGTTTTTAATCAATCTTTCTTATTTATTGTCCTGTCGTATCTTCCATAATTATTCTTTTTTATTCAATTTTTCTTGTTTGTTTAAACCAATAAATTACTTTGCACCGCAATATTTGGAAATCAGAGTGATACTTCAGAACTGAAATATGGACGAGACAACGAGAGACACATTTTGCTATAAAGTCGAAACGTCTCGTTTCGATCCAAATTTCGTTGGGGAGATATTCCACAAATCATTGACAGTTATCAAGGGATGGATTACCGAAGAAGTGGAGAGAGGGGCAGGGTCAATCCCATTTCTAATATTTCATTTCGCGCATGTCACTCGGTGACGCGTCACAATGGCGAATACCCCCTTCCTCCGGAAAAAGGTCACGTTTCACAAATCATCTCTTTAATCTTTGCTAGAAATTACACAATGCTAACTTCGACGTGAGAAGCATGTGACAACCAGTTAGAAACTATCTCATCGCTGAGATTAAAGAGTCAGTCGAACATGTCATGACAAATGTTCACTACGTGACGCGCACTTGTTTCGAGTTCTACAATTGGTGATTACGTAATCCATTTCGGTTTTCTGGGTTGTTAGGACAATCAGGATTTATCTGCGATTTATTAAAGTATTTTTAACAACCAGCAGCCTCCGAATCATGTCAGACATTCCACTCTTTTTGCTGTCACTTGAGAATCCTACCCTGGAATATATTTAGCAAATGAGAATTCTGGTGGAGCTACAAGATTTAAATTGTTTGTCGATCGCGGTACTTGAACCTGTGACCGGATTTCTGAAAAACACTTAGATCAGACTTGAACCCACAGGAGCGCCTTATTGGACTCGACTAATGGGAATTATGGGAAATAATTGATACACGGAGAAAATGGATATTCAAACTTAATGTCTAGATAGTCAAAAAATATATTCATCCTAAATATCTAGATATTCATCCTCAATATCCAGATATTCATCCCGTTGAGTATCTTTAGATGGCTGTCCTATAGTTCAGTATCCAAGATATTTAGTTTGAATATCCATTTTTCTCCATGTATATATCTTGTGAAATAAGCTCGATAGCTTGACAAATTATCGCTTAATTTAACTCAAATTAATTTTGCGCATCCCTAATTGACATTAAATATAATATCTCTACTGCAGGCAGTTACTATAGTGCAAAAGCTTTAAGTAAGGAAATTGCACTTGGTGTCCATAAAGTGAAGGAGTAACTTTGTTTAATTAAGAAGTTGGTTTCACATAATCTATAAAAGGAAAAAGTTTACTTGATATTTTACTACTCTGGCCAAAGAATTGTTTCTTTCACAGTGCAAATCGTAAAATGCACCGAGTACCTTATGGTAAGCACAAGAGGAAAAATGCGCGCGGTAATGTAGTAAAGAATACCAGAAAAACAGGAGGGGAGAGTCTAAGAAGTTGGTGCAAGATTAATGCAGGTGAGCTGCATATTTGAGAATCAGTCGCCAATGAGACGGAAACTTGAAGATCAATGAGCGAATAATTCTTTCTGCAAGAATAATTTTAGTGCATAATTTCCAACTGTGGTTTTCGAATCACATTTCTTTTTCTCCATTTAATATTATGTTTACCCTAATGTGCGGATAAAGATTTCATCTCAATCATATGATCAACTTTTGTAGGAGGGTCGAAATTAATAAGACGTATATCAATGTCATCTGGTAATGTATAAAAAAAAAATGAAGACATATTTCGATACATATGTCATCGTTTAGATATTTCTTGCAGAGGGCAGAGGGGAATTGGGGAATGTAATATATCAGAATATTTGTGAATATTTAGGAATACTTCGGAATATCAAGAATATTTAGGAAATGAAGAATGTACGGAAATATTTAGTGAGTCGGAATATCGGAGTGGTCGACCCCTCGTCAGTTTACAGATCCCAATTTAGCACTTGTAAGCTAAGGCATGTATTCAGAGGAAAATCGACATATGGATAAAAATTAGGGTCCAACAATTTTAAAAGTACTTTTTTAACAAAACAGAAGGACTAAAGAAGACTTCCTTCTCTGAAAAAGATGCATTCAGTTCCGAAAACGTGTGTTACCGAGTAGTGTTCTTCTTATAAAAAGCAGGTAGAGAAGAGAGTCGGATCGAAGCAGCCCTCATTTCTTGAATTATACACTGCAGAGGTAGCTGGGTTCAATCTTCGGTTTCAAAACGCCAGCAACAATGCGAGGCAAATGCCCTCCACTTCCTTTCAAATGAGCATGGATATATGCCCTTTGCGCTAGAATCTCCACGGAACTGCTGACCTAACTTTCCGTGCTTGAAGGGAAAAAGAAGTATCTCACTGGAAGCGCAATTGAGGACTAGACACTATGACTAGAGACTATAGACTATAGCTAGACAAGATAGCAGAGACTAGCGAAAAAAGAATAAAAAAAAAAAAGTAGTACTAGAGGAAGAAGTGGAGGAAAGAAAGGAGCAGAGAGTGGCCTAACTTAACCTAAGCTGAGAGAATAGCGGTCATGGGGGATGATGGTGAGGTAAAATGTGAGTCTGAAGGGGGGGTGGAAGAGAACAATAGATATACACCAGGTATGCTTCTTGATTTGAGAGTTCTAGGCCTAGGAAGACTGCACAGACTTGAACAATAAGCTCCAGATCGACTATGATGTTCGAACGTCGAGTTTCCGTTGCAGACATTGATATAGATTAGGGTACGCTGCACACTATTTGCATATCAAGGCAAGCACGATTTCAGAGAAAATTGGATGTAAGGAATCTTGATTAGAACAGAAATGAAGCTTTATTGTTATTGACCTTGTTTGCTGCAATTGTACTCATTTTTTCTCTGGATTTTCTCTTGCAAAATCCTCCTTTGAATATGTGCAACAAATGTTTCCATCATTTTTTCATTCTTTGGATTGACTAATAGTAAAGACTAGTAGTAAAATAAATATATAACTACGGAAAAATTAGTGTTTGTCATTAAAAATTGATGGTGTAGCTCCATAGTTACTAACAACGAAGAAAAATGTACTTTCTTCTAAGAAATGCATTCATGAATTTATGGATGAAGTTCGAAACAATATAACTACTTACGTATATTTCAGATAAGTACTTTGCCTGAGTATTTCAAGGAAAAAGAATTTATTAAACTTTTCCCGGAGAGAAAAGCACGTCTATAAAATGTATTATTATTTTGTGAGTATTTTTAAGTATTGACGTAAACTTCATTTTTTTTAATATGAATAGCAAACCAACACGGAGAAAAATGGAAGTCACAAGTTTAATGACATTTACACAACTTTTATTATAAGACAGAGTCCAAAAATACGGTAATCATTGCTGATCTGTTTAGGAATGATTACCGTATTTTTGGACTCTGACATATATTAAAAGTTTTGATTACAGAATTTGTGTAAATGTTACTAAACCGCTAACTTCCATTTTTCTCCGTGAACACGCGAGCTACGCCCACGATTATTTATTTCATTTCTTACATTTAATCACTTTTGTAGAGAGATATCTCAAGATATTTCTAGACATTTTAATGCATTTTGACTATTTTTAAGTGATTTTTACGAAGTTATAAAGATTTTTAGGATTAAAAAAAGAATTTTAAGGGATCCCTAAGGAATTTTAAATGTTACAATAAAGTTTCCTGGAATTTTAAAAGAATTTTAATCATTTTAAGAGATTCTCTGATTTTTAAAAAATTTTATAGAATTTTCAGGATTTCATGGAACACTGTAAAAAAAACTTCAATTACTTTAGTTGATGTTTTATACAATTACCGTAGCTAAATGAATTTTAAATAAAATATAGTTGATTTTTCAACCAAATAGTTGAATATTCAATGAAAAGTAGTTGAATTTTGAACAAAATAGTTGAATTTTCAATATATTTCTAACAGTGAATGTAACGAGATTTCTATTATAATTTTAATGGATTTTAAAGGACGTAAAGATGCTTTAAATGTTATCGTAGAATTTAAAGAATTTAAAAAAGTTTCTGATGGGAATATTAAGAGGTTTTCACGAATTTAAAAAGATTTCAAGTGATTTTTATGAATTTTAAAATATTTTATGAAGTTTAAAGGATTTTAAAATTTATCAGATAATTTTATTAAGGGATTTCAAAAGAATTTCTATACATATATGAGTTTTAAACTAATTTGTAGAATTTAAAAGGATTTTGAAGGTTTTAGTAAAATTTTTAAGGATTTTATGAGATTTTTATAATTATTAAAATATTTGGTACACTTTTTAAGGATTTAATGAAATTTGATACGATTTCTAAAGATTTTAAGAGATTTTAATTGTTAAGAAATTCCAAGACATTTTTATGAATTTTTAAAAATTTTTATCGAATTTTAACTTGGATTTCAAGACATTAATGATTTTAATCATTTTTCTGAATTTTTAAGGAATTTCAAAAGGTTTTTGGAAGTTTTAAGAAATCTTATCGAATTTTAGGGTATTTCGAAGGTTTTCCTGAAATTTGTTTACTTGTTTATGCTTTGTGACACCACTGTTTTAAAATAGGACATTTTTAAGACAGGATAGTTCGCTAATTTCTGATCTTCAACTTCGAGCAACTCTACATGATTATACTTTATCATTTTTTAAAATATTGATCTAGATTTAGAGAAATATAAAAATAAACTGATTAAAATCGTAAATAATGTCAGCAATTGTCAAATAAATTTGAATATTATCGAATTTCTGGACTGAACTAACCGCTGCAAATGATCCCGCGTATCCTACGCGGGTTTGATTTACACATAGGACCAGACTGACAACAGCCACAAACACCAGAATATCGCATTTCTCCTCTATGTGACGCTAGTCGGCGCATTGCTATAGTCAATAGTCCTATATAGTTGTACGTGTTGAGCCTCCATCTCACCTCCGCTTCTCGACCCAACATGTCATATTTGCTGTGCCAATAAGTTGAAAGTATTCATAAAAAAAATATGTGATGGATTTTGTCCACCGGAAAGAAAAACCGATGACATCAAAACAATCAGGATATTCGATATTTCCGCTTTTTACACTCGGCTATTTCAAAGGATTCCGATCATTCAATATCATCGAGAATACTATTCGACTATTGTAGGTTTCACTGACAGCAGATATAATCAATCTGAAACCCTATATTTTTTTTTATACTTTCATGAGTACAAAATGATTGGCAGCCTTAAACAATTATTGGTTTTGTTACGGTTTTTATTTTTGTTTGTTTTTATTTTGGCCTCTGATACATATTGTTTGCGAAGTGAATTTAAAGACAACAATACATGGAGACAATTAATTTTTCTGTATAACAAGTTGGGGAATAAGTATCCCAACTCATGCAGACTGAAGATTGAATTTTTCAATTTCATTTCTCGCCCTGCAGAAATGGGTGCAAACCCACAACAATTCATGCTTATTTGCACGAGATCGTAACTTCGTTAATTACGTCAACTCGAAGTCTGTTGTCTGCTTCGAATGCTTTGTTGCGAACCTGGTACATGTAGCATAATGCTGGAAATCATTGTTCTTTTGAAAGTACGGCGAATTAATGCCGCTCATCCTCACACAGTATGGCTGAATAGTTTACGCTGCAAGTGTAATGTAGTTTGCAAGTGAAGTTTTGCGCGTTCAACCTTTTCTTGTCGTGGAATAATAAGAATAATGAAGACTGAAGACTTTGAGAAACAGCATTAACTGAGATGGATTCGAGTTTTCAGGGAGAAAAAGAAAAACATTTATTTCGTTGAAGAAGCTTAGTTAATATCGGAATATTGCTTTATTGAATTAAGGCTATTCTCTATAATCGATAATCGATATACAACAGAGAGAACATCAATTAGCTTTATTGAAAAATAACTTATAACCATTTCTTAGGGATTATTAAACATTTCTTATTTAGTAAATTGATTTTCACAAATATTTTCTGTTTCTGTTTCAGGTGAGTTTCAATTTCGTGCATTTTTATATTGCTGATGTCTGTGAGTATAAAATAAGTATACCAATATAGAAAATGATCTGAATTTAGTGTTTCCGGGTTGGATTGGAACAAGACAAAAATTTATAGAAGATATACCTATATATAGATGAAGAAGCAAATTTACGTAGAAGCAAATTTTGTTGTCTCTACTCTGAATATTTGTTGCTATAATCTTCGCACAACTTTCTCAGGGTAGAAACTTTTGAATTAGAGGTGGAACTATAATAGGAAGAATCGAAAGAGAATGGATTAAACTAGACAAATTAAAGTACGGAGAACGTGAGTTGTCAACGACTGATTGCTTTATCTGAACAAACAAACTTGCTACTGTTCCGATCACAGTGCAGGGATTTGGCACGTCTGTGGTTTCAGTTTTTGAGGTAGTGTGGTCAAAAAAGAGATCGTGGGAGTAAATTATGGTTTGGCTTGTGGTTAAGTTTTAACCGCAGGAAAAGGTCATCCTTCTGTTGTGACGTTACACTCATTTCTACTCTATACAAACGAAATAATCTCTCCCAGGAAATGCAGAGGGTACTAAAATCCATTTTAATCATATACGCATTTTTTTATATTAAAATGCTTTTATAAACGTAAATGCTTTTTTCTAAATTAGAAAAAATTTAAAAAAAAAACGAATCCTTTGCTTTCTTCAATTTCATTTCATTTCGTTTCGTTTCATTTCTTTTCATGTCATTTCATTTCATTTCATTAATGTCCACCTTCAGTTTTAGGTACATAAAAGTATAAAAAAAAAAAGAAAAATTGGTGAAACTGATCGGTATTATAATTGAAAGGTAGTATGTTGTGAGCTGGAAGTAATTTTAATTAGAGGAATCGATAATAGGAAGCGATGAAAGATTTCAGTGAAACTATTCTTGCTGGCATAATTGCAACTCATAATAATGTGTACTCTAATATTAAAGTTTCATGTATAAGCTCCTGGATTATGATAGTTCAGGAGATGGAGAAAATCTCCGAGTCTTTGTTAAGTGAGATGTAAAATTCATGCATAAAGGTCTCGTTTTAATTTTTTATTCGGATACGCTCTTTAAAATTCAGTATCTCAAATTATGAAAAATGTCTTTGATAGTTGTATTTATTCATATATTCGTGCATTTTATTATTGAGATCTTTTTAATTGAATTTCAATTTTGAAATTGAAATGAAATATTTCGAATGATGAGTGTCATTAATGATTATGACATTGATGATTATGCAAATTAATATTCCTAGGAATGATTTTACAGATGTCGTTTTTTTTTTATTTTTCTTATACTCGAATTTGTCAAAATTGATACTTCTTTTTCCTTTCACGTAGAACCCTTGACAATTACTAAAATTGCTGAACTATGCCATAGGAGATACCTGCGATCCTAAGGTGTGTAAATTTCAGAGAACTGAGAAATTTCAACTATGTGGAGCACATACTTCATCTTAATATAAACTATCTAAACTTTCTACCCCTACTAGAGAAGGTGATTATTGGCTTAAAAACACTTGATGTCTTTCAAGTTATAAATTAGATTTCCTTCCCAGACTTCACAATTACATTTCTCTTAGAGATTAACACGCTCAAGGCTTAATTCCTTTTTAGTAAAATATTTCATTAAAATAAATAAATAGCTTAAATAAAAAGCGTAAAAATCACAAAGAAAGTAAAGAAACTTGTAAACTTATTTTTGATTTAAATAAATAATCTCTTGTAAATAAGTTATGAAACTGAAGTTTTCAACATTTACGTCAAAGAATAGTTATTTTTTTGTAAAAATGACGAGACCTAAAATCTGATTCCTTTAAATGGTTCCTTTCGATGTCAAAAGACATACACAACAGTTTCAACCCCCTACGACTCTAGAATCACCCCTAAATCATCCCCTAAGTACAAAAAAATTATAGCAATTCCCCAAATTTGAAGACCTAAAATGTTATTCTTTGAAACAGTTCCATTTAATGTTAGAAGAAGCCCAAAACAGTTTCATCCACCTAACCTCCAGGTTCACCCCCAAAATCAACCTCTAAGTACATGAAAATTAATTTAAAAACTTCAAACTTCGAGACTTAAAATTTTATCGTTACAATTAGGTTCAATTTAAGGTCCACAGAAGGGAAAAATAGTTTTATTCAACTAACCCCCTAGGTTCACCCTCAATATCAACCCCTAACCTTAGGCGTAAATTTTGAGGGTGAACTTAGAGGGTGAAGTGAATGAAACTGTTTTTCTCTTCTTTTAACATTATATGAACCCATTTGAAATGATAAAATTTTAGGTCTGAAAGTTTGGGGATTTTTAATGATTTCTTTTTTGTGATTAAAGGTTGATTTTGAGGGTGAACCTAGAGGGTTAGGTGAATGAAACTGTTTTGGGCTTCTTTAGACTTTAAATGGAACCATTTGAAACTATACAATTTTAGGTCTCAAAGCTAGGGGAATTAAAATGATTTTTTTTCACTTAGGGGTTGATTTTGAGGGCGAACCTAGGGGTTTAGGCGAATGAAACTATTTTGAGCTTCCTTGAGCATTAAATGTAACTACATATTTAAAAGAATAAAATTTTAGATCTTGAAGTTTGGGGAATTACTATGATTGTTTTGGTACTTAGATGAAAACTTAATTTTCATAATAAGTTTATATAAATATAATAATTTTCTCTTTTAAAATGAAGAATATTAAATCGAAAAATTAGCTGGGTCTAATAAAAATATTCCAAGATTCAAACTTCAAAGAAACTTAGACACAATGATTGGCAGAGAACTTGTGGAAGGGTCCCGATCTACCTTTGAGTTAGGTTTGAAAGGGATGTAATTAATTAGGAGCGGATTGAGGAGATGCCATGCAAGAATGTTGCACCCAGTGAGGTGATCTGATTACTGGCAACTTTGCCAACAACAAAGCGCGCTATGTTCTCGGTTTCCGAATAAAAGCATTTCTGCAGTAAGTTACGAGCTGTCGTAACATAACCCGTCCTTTGTTGTTCGACGAGCGGACATGGCCGGCTTTGCGTCGTATCCCTTATCAGAATGGGTGTACATTACGATACGCGGTTACAGGAACCATCGTCGTCTTTTCCTCTTTCTGCCACTTCTCTCTTCTCTCATTGTCACATATATAGTCATACATATAGTGTATCTCGCAAAAACTACACAGTCGATAGATCGATAGCACAATAGAGATAAATTTCGATTATTTCGGAATTCTAACTATGTTTGTATGTCTCTAAGAAAATAATGAGAGTACCCCAGAGAATGTTATCGCGTGAGAGAAGCATTATCATTGTCCGCCGTTCTGCGTACGTTCATTACGTTCATTACGTTCATTAATACTCTTTGGTCACGATGTTGCTCCATTATTTCATGATATGAGGAAATAAACATACGTCTCTTGCGAGTAATTTGTCTGTCGACCGAAGAAAATTGATGTCCGACAACGTTGCATAAAGCGAGTAAATTAACCACAGCGAGTCTCAAGTGATTATACTGTGATAACCATTTTAATTCGATACCATACTTCTTCTCAATCCTCTCAATCTTAAATCTTCTACTTCAATTAATTCCCTTGACACCCTGTGCAATCTTTTTTCATATTTTGGAATTTCGTTTAAATCTTTTGAGTTGGGTTGAAGTTTCAGACGTCTAGTGTGACGAAGTTTATTTATTTTTTTTTATTTTTCATATTTAGTAGATTTAGAATATTAAAAAGAGTGACAGAAAACATTTTCTGTTTTTATTTATTTACAAGATGAAATTTACCCGGAGATAGAGATTTTATGATTTTAGGGAATTTCAAGATATTTTATCGAATTTCATTTGATTTAAAGAAAGTTCGTTGAATTTGAAGGAATTTCAAGAGATTTTAATCAACTTTAAAGGATTTTTAAAACAGTTAAAAATAGTTTAGGGATATTTAAGAGTTTTCGTAAGATTTTAAGGTATTTTTAAAAGAGTTTGAAGAGGTATATATTAAGAGGATATTACAGAGATTTTTATGTAAATTCCACAAGATTTCAAGACATTTTAAGAGATTTCATAAGAGTTTTTGTACCTTTAAGAAATTTCAAGGGATTTCAAGAGATATTTTAAGTAAATGAAAAAAATTTCAAGGTATTGATTCTAATTTAGACGAAATCAAATGAAATCCCTTAAAATATTTTTAAATTTCTTGAAATACTTTAAAATATTTAATATCATCTGTAAATTTCTTAAAATAGTTTGAAATACTGCAAAAAATCATGGAGTTCATCAAAATATCTTGAAATATTTTGAAATCCCGTGAAATCTCTTGAAAGCTCTTAAAAGTCCTTAAAATTACTTATTGTCCAATTCGTAAGATCCGCAATATTTATGGAAATCCCAATTTAAAAAGAAAATCCTTTCAATCCTGAAAATTTTTTTAAATCATTTAAAACCTTTTGCAATCGTTTAAACTCTTTAAAATTCCTTTAAATAATAAAAAATCGTCAGACTAGACGTCTGAAACTTCCACCCAATATCTTTTGATATGTCTTAAAACCATGTAATTAAATCGTCTGCAAACTCCTAAAGTACTTAAAAAAATATTTTGTAACTTGAAATTTAAAACATTTTGTTTGAAATACCTTCAAAATCCTAGAAAATTGATTTCTAAAAATTCTTATCTCAAAAAATTCTACAAAATTTTTTAAAAAACAAAAAAATCGTCAAAATTCCTTACACGTTAAAATCATTTAAAATTCCTCAAAATATCTGGAAATCCTTTAAAATTCTACGAAAACTTTAGAAATCCTTAAATTCTTTTCAATTTAGTAAATATTACTTGAAAATTGTCAAAATCCATTAAAATTTCTTAATATTCCTCCAATAAGTATTTTTCTTATTTTTATTTTTAATTTTTACTTATAAGTAAAAAGATTAGAAAAATACACATTTGATTTTACTCTAAAAAACAAAATTCTTCTGGATTTCAGATATAAAACAGAAGAGGTTTTTATTTAAACTATATCTTCAATAAAAACCTCTTCTGGTTGAAGTTATGAATAATATTCGGAGCTAAATATGTAATATCTAAAAATAGAATAGAAATGATTCTGGATAATGATGATGAAAGAAAGTAAAAGACATAAAATACAGCAAAAGGTCAAATGGAAAAATGGTAAATGATATTAAGAGTGTCTTGTTTTTGGTTCGTATTTTATCCTGGTTTACTCGAGAATCTGTGAGCAGTGAGGTCCCAGGTTAGCAGATTATAATAAAGCTTCCTTTTCTCCGGCAAGCTTTTCTCTTGGCGCATTGTCTTGCCACTGCTATGAGAGGCCAGCCCGTCTTGCTGTATTTTCCGTTTCTACTTGCCACGAAGATTGGAAAACGTTAGTCATTTCCCCGCGCCGGATTCGCCGCTAACTCGATTTGCCCCGTAAGATTTTAGAGCTTGGGCGTTTGAATAATTTTGCATTCGTATTTTGTTATTGAACTACCCAGAGCACAGAATTGCTAGAATGTTGGACTTGTCTTTCGACAATTTACCTTCTTCCCACTCTTCGATTTGGTACCCAGGCGAAAAATAAGATATTCCTTGCCTCGTTACAGTATTCGATTACTTTGAAAAACTGTTTGCACGAACCTTCGTTATCTCTGTGTTTACTTAGTCCCATTTTTTACTTAGTCCCATTTTATGAAAATTTAATCATTTTATTCTCCGAATGCAAAAGTTTTCTCTTTTATCATACCTATAATATTTTATTAGTCTTCGTAAAAGGAAAATTGACCTTTGCTAGCACAAAATTTAAATTAACGATTTTTGTATAACAATGTTTTTAAATGAAATAAATTTAAGTCAGCAAAACTTGCTGTTAATAAAAATCGCAGTTCTTTACTAGTTACATTTTACCTGTTGTAAAACGTAAATAACAGGCAAATCCGATATTTCGATAGCAGACTGAAAAATATGATCGTATTTTCTAAAATAATCAAGATTTATGGAAAAGACTCGACAAAAAGAGTTATGTTTTATGATTAGATAAAGCTTGTATTTTAGAGTATTTACAGAGATTTTGAGAATATTAAAAAATGTTTCAGAATACGGGGATTGAAAAATATCCGCCAATTACTTAAATAAGTACTGTGGGTAATAAATGTTCATCAGAAAAATGTACGCGTGTTTAATATTTTAAGGAGTCATCCGGTTTAAAAGGTTTCGATATTGCAGCAGATTTTTTAACGCAGAAGCTGTCAAAATTGATGGCACTTCCGACTAATAGACACTCGAGTTTAATTGCATTTATCTCTTAAAAGGAAATACGAAATATTTCAAAAACTAAAATCACTTGTAAAAAAAGAAATTGTGAATTTTAATCAATAATATGTTGATATTCTTCTCTGCTATATATTATAATCTATTAAAATATATTTGAATAATATTTTTTAAATTTTCATATAAATCTACTGAAAATTCATTGAACATTTTCCCCAATAGGATCTCGAATCGCGTGATAAAAAAAAACAGTCTCTTTTCTTTTCCTTGTTTGAGGTTCTCTTTTGAGAAGTTGAAAACTATCGGAGAAGAACCTAAGAAGTCGATTCAACTTATTTCATTGAAGTAACTTATTTTTACAAAAATCTTCGATTGGGCGGTAGCATTCTTCAATTATTCTAAAATGGTATAAAAACTTGAAAACTTTGATATTGATAGAATATTTGAATAATATTGTTTGATACAACATTATTTATTGTTTTGATATCTAGTTTTTTCTTTAATTGATGAAAGGGCAAAATATCTTTTGTCGTGGTGATTATATTACTAAACCTATTTGGTAAAGCTGAGTGTAGAGTGTAAAACTGATTTCCAAATTGGATTATCGATTGTAAACCTATTAAATTACCAAACGTTATTCAAGAACAGCTTGAATGAGGACCAACTTGGATCAACTTGGAAATTGTTAACGTGCTATGTCCTGTGTATAGCTCAAGTTAGTTGTACCTTTTCCAACTATAAGGGGTTTCCGCCCCAACGCCATTCCTATGTTATGGGGTCACCGGTCAAGCATTGTTGCTCGTCGGACACGACAGACTGCGAGTCGGCGAGTAGCTCACAATGCTCCTCGAATCATCTACATCCGACGCTTTTGTCTATATCGCGGCCGTGCTAGCAAACCGAGTGAAATACACGGTAGCTCTATTCATCGTGGTACCACACCGAAATGCAGAATAATTCAAATTAATCCACAAAAATCAACCCCTTTTCATAAAAGCCCGCACTATACAAATTACGTTTCAGAGAGGTCTTTTTGTCCATAATTTGCTTAAATCATCCATACCTGTATATATATATATATATATATAATAGAACTGTAAAATATACACCTTAAAATTTATAAATATCTAGAAATTCCTTAAAATCCCATATAAAATTTTATTTGGCTGAAGTTTCAGGCATCTTAATTGTTTTCTTCTTTAGAAATTCTTGCTAAAGAAATTGTTTTACATAATAATTTGTTTACTTCAAACAGAAAGCATGGGAAATATTTTTGCAAATAAATTTCCAAAATATTTCGAAATATTTTGAACTATTTCAATCCATTTAGAATTTTACGTAATTTTAGGGAATTAAAAGAGATTTTAAAGAGACTTTTTAAGGATTAAAAAAGATTTATGATCTTCAAGAATTTCAAAATATTTAAAAGAATTTCAAGAAAGTTTCAGCAATTTTAAGAGATTAAACATTTTTTAAATAATTAAAGGATTTGGAATTTGAAGAAAGTTCAATAGATTTAAAGATATTTTAATAAATTCCAAAGGATTTCGACATATTTTTAACGATTTCAAGATATTTCAAGTATTTGTACTAAATTGCAAGGAATTTCAGAAAAGTTTAAGGATTTTCAATTGGTTTCAAAACATTGAAAATAATTTGAAATTATTTCAAGATATTTAAACACATTTTCAGGGTATCTAGCGGACCGAGAAACCGGGAAAACCCCGCGAATTTTATTTAACCGGAAAAAACCTGGAAAAGGATTCTAAATTTCATTTAGAACCAAGAATTTTTTTATTTTATCGAAAAATCGACATTTTTCTGCTTTATTGTTTTCGTGTGGAATTTCATGAGATAAGAATTTTAGGAGAATTCAGAGATGTTAATGACTTTTAAAAGATTTTATTGGCATTTTTAAGGAGTTTATGAAATTTCTAATAATTTGAAGGGATTTTAAGAAAGTTTTCTGATTTTTAAAAGATTTTATGCAATTTTTAATAATTCTATAGAATCTGACGAAATTTACAATACTTTTAATGGATTCTTAAAGGATTTTAAGGATGTTTAAATGTTATCGTAAACACCCTGATTTCACGTGATTTTATGGAATTTCAATGGATTTGAAATAAATTTAAGAGAGTTTAAGGATTTTCAAGAAATTTACAGATATTTAAAATAAATGTAAAAAATTCCAAGGAATTAATTCTAATGAAATCAAATGAAATCCTTTAAATTCCCTTAAAATCATTTGAAATATATCAAAACGAGTTAATTACTTGAAACATATTGAAATCCCCGAAATCAATCAAAATCTCTTAGCATCTTTTGAAATTCCCTAAAATTCCTTAAAATCTTTTGCAATCCTTTAAAGTGTCTTAAAAATTCTTTAAAATTGTATAAAATCTCTCAAAATTCTGGGCAACCCTGGGTAGAAATTTCTTCTAGTAAATAAATAAAAATCGTGTATTTTGGAAACGTTTTCATATTTTCATTCCAAAATAAATGTAAAAATAAAAAATTTTCAGACTGAACGGCTGAAAGTTCAACCTAATAATCTTTGATATCATTAAAATCACGGGATAAGGAATCGTTCATGTATTACGTAACGCTTTTAGGGGGTGGGAGCGTTCAAAAGGAGCTTTTATGGCCTTGTTACGATATAGGGAGGCTGCGGGGGGATTTAGAGAAATATTACGTAACTTTCAGCAGTGTAGCAATCCTATCCTTTAAGATCCTTTAACTTTTTAATTTTTGGTATCTATAATTATGGTAACATTCCAAAAAAGGTCGGAGGGTTCAAAAATGGCCAAAAAAAACGTTATGTAATAAATGGATGATCCTTAATTCAATTATTTTAGTTACCCTTTCAATTTATAAAATATTAAAGCAAAAACTCATTAGTATCTCATTATTACCAAAAAATCATTAGGATCTCCTGGAAATAGTTTATTTTATAAAGTCAAATCTAAACACGACAGGAATTTCTCTTTGATTTTGCAGGAATCTCCTTTATTGGCAAAGATGGTAAAGTGCGTTTCACACAAGAGAAAATAAAAAAAGAGAAAAAAGAACATCGTAGAACGATCAAATAGGGGAAGGGGGTGGGGGTGGGGGGGGTCATATTGCTAGCCGAACTTTCAAGTACAGTCGAACTGGCATCGGCCCTCAGAAAGCGGTTCTCGGTCAGGTTTCTGAAATCGATATTCACCCTCGTGTCGCTTGTTTTCTACGCGCAAAGGTAAAGGCGCCGTTTAACAATGCAAGTCGGTGCAAGTTAAAAAAACTTTATCCGCGCTTTTTTTCATATCAACCTCGTCGCCCTTCTAGTTTATAAACTATGCTTTTAGTAACGCTGGGATGAAATTTTTTCTCAACATTTGCATACATTGAAATTCAAGACACTTTCGACAAAAGTAGAGCGAAAAATGCTTCTCTTTCAAAATGATTTTTTAAAAGTCTTCCCAAAACATGAGTTTGTAAGTCATATTTCTCCTTAACTCTTGTAAAGTGCCGAGAAAACGACTTTCCTTGGTTTTAAAATTCATAAATATACCTTCCTCCTTTCGCAAAGTTTAAAAGATCAATTGGAGAATTTTTCTTTATGTTAAATTCCTTGAAATTTCATGAAATCAGTCAAATCTTCTAAAGTCCTGCGTAATTCCTTAAAAATTCAATAAAAAGCTGTATCCAATTTTTATCGAATATATTTCGCATTATTCAAATATTTTCATCGAAATAAAATTGAGGATAAATTGAATTCACAATAATCATCTGTATTTTCAACTATTGTTTGCGTAAATTGAAATATTGAGTTTGATATTGAATTTTACGGAAACAATATTGGCAATACAGTTTATTGCGGTTGTGTTCTAATTTAAACTTTTTGCGTGAAATGAAAATTTTGAACTTGGAGGTTGAATTTGAATTGAGGACTCTCAAGAGACTCATTTTTCACGTTTTGTAACAGTCGGTTTGCTTCATCTTCAGACTCGAACGATTCTGCGGTATGGAACAAAAGGAATGTCATAAAATAGTTTTTCAACTTGGGACGTTCTTTTTATTCGACGAAATAGACAGATCAGGTTCTGGCATGACGCCACAGAAATCATGACCACTCAGAGTATTATAAGCGGCAACAAAAGAACGGCACCGTTCTCAAAGTCGGCCATTTTGAATGCCTAGACAGGAAATCTATCCTAAGGGAAAAAGGACATGTCTCTCGAGCACCGAAATCTCGCACTCGCGTTTCTTTCTTTTTCAACATCACTTACGCCCCCAAGAGTAACATTTCTTTACATGGGGCTCTAGAAACTTGTGCAGCTTTTGCAGATCCAGATATATGTACTTAGACATTTCTCTTTTTGACATTTTTATTCCACATTTTTAAAGCATTTTCCGCTAAATCTTTAATTGTCTCCTCTTATAATTTTCTGATATTTTAAGTAATCTAATCAAACTTCATTGCTTCAGAGTTGAAAAGTCTCGAATTAAAATATTTTAAACTAAATAGAATTTTCAATAGTTGAATATTAATTTCATTTATGTTCAGACGAATAATATTAATTATATAATATGTAGAAAAAAGCATAAGGTTGGCATTTTATGCATGAACTAAAATTTAGCCTCTACATTGTAATTGAAGTTTAACCGAAACTCATGAAAATTTCAATACTGCAACTAGACTTCGAGGAAAACTCATGAAAATTCAGTTACAGCGACTTATAATTTTCAGTTACGGTTTCCGAGTAGAAGTATTTTATAATTGATGTGTTACACTCAATATTAGCGACTGTTTAATTTGTAATATTTGAGATTTAATATTAACGGATGACCCCTTTGCAAATAGAAACTTGGGGCATAATCTGATTTACCGACCTATATATATATATATATATATATATATA
>UCOH01011610.1:0-45457 GCA_900474275.1 Synergus japonicus | reverse complement strand
ATATATATATATATATATATTTATTTATATATATATCGATCATCTCGTGACCAACTTAATATATATCACGAAGTTCGTGATATATATGCATCGTGCGTATGCGAAGCGTAATCCAGTTCTGGTGAGGTTTTATTTACGAGCTTAGGGGAGATCTATGGATAATGCCGCAATCTCTTATTTATATGAAACAGTAGTCGAGAGCAGCTAAGAAGATGGTCAGGAGTCAGATTGGGTTTTCTAGATTCTAGATCATCAGAGGTTCATGGAAAAAGCAAAGAGCTAAAATGTGTCTTGTCATAAAAACTCCCACTTTTACCACCTTCGGTAGGATGGATTGAGGAGGTGGGGGAGTCTAGGAGCATTAACGGCTCTCGGTCATTCTCGGTTGTTTGACGATCGAAACCGAGCGGATCCGAGAGCATCCATTCCGAAACGACATGTTAATAAATAAGTTGTAGCTCGTAAAAAAGTACATCTTTTATTCTTTATACATTTTTCTCGAGGAACCATTATTTTTTGAGAAAAAAAAAAAAGGAAAATGTTCTACCAACATTTGCTTGTACATACTATTGGTCCCTCAAACAATTGTCGCGCACGAACTGCTTGGAATCCACTGTTCTATCGAAAAATCGTGACAGTATAATGTATAAAAGCATGCATTTATTATAAATATCGTGTTTGCCACGGAGGGGAGGGACTTTTTTCCTGAGTAGATGTTTTCAAACCCTTTCGGTCTCTGAGATTCGTGCTTGAAGTAAAACAGTTTGTAAGTCATCCAACGCTAAAAATACTAAAATCGTAGCATTGTTAGTAAAGCGCCACTGGAAACTTGGCTTCTAGGTGAAAAGAAAAATAGAGCCAGAGCCAGACGGAGACTCGTGTTACTGAATGTACAAAAGTATGCTGCAAATAGGTGGAGGATTCGTGTTCATGTAAGCGTACACCAGGCTCTGTTCATCGAACAAAACGCTTTTGTCATTCGGTATACCATAAAGCCATAGAGAAAGAGAATTGCGAATGCAGTTCAGCAACTGCAAACTACAAGTATATAGCGGAACTGTACACCAACCGCGAGTTAGTTTCTCGGATTGCTGATTCGCCAACACGATGGAATTATTTTACTTTATGTTATATGTATCAATAACAATGAATATTCCCTCTCATGCAGTCTTGTATATTACAGACACGATAAAAACAACATACTCTACTGTTTCAAATTGCCAAAAAAAAAAAAGAAAAAAACAAAACATGGATCGAGCTCGTTAAAATTGCATTGTTATTTTACATGAAAATAAAGAGAAAATAGTGTATTATGCATATCAAGAGAGGGAAACAGTCATTTTTTGTCGTACGAGACAAAAATACCTCACTCCTATATGGTGCATGTGCATGGTCCGATACTCCGATCAGTTAGCACCTCCATAACAGAATGTCAATATTCTTTTTATGACAAAATTGTTAGTTATTTTCTGACTCTGATAATCAACCCTCAATTTTGAACAATAATTTTTGCACAATATATAAAGTATTGTTACGTCTTGCCTAATATTTATTATTGATTTCTCCCCATGTAGAGATGAATGCATAATATTGCGAATACATTTACTTATTGTTAGTTAGTGAAATGATAGATTTGTATTGAATAATTTTAAAAAAGTAAAAAAGCGTCGAGAGGAGTTGCATTAAATTATGTATGAGTGGTAAACTGTAATGGAAGCGTTTTTCATCACGGCATAACAAAACCCATATAAGAGCAGTACTATGGTGAATCATCGTTGAAAATCTCACCCCCGGCAGAGCGAAAGCGTATTATGTGCGCCATCAACCGGGGCTCATTCACCAAAGAACGCACGTACGACAGTAAAACCCGAGACTCTGAACTGATGGCTGGTCGTATACATATGCAGCCTGCGCTTATGCAGGGAGAATACAAAGATTCGATAGACAATTGACACCCCTGAAAAACAGGATCATAATTTCGCGTTTCGAACCCTCGAGAGATTTAGGAGCACGTTCTGAAGTCAGCACCCACTTACAAGCAACTTCATGCCGAGATTGAGGACGAATCACACTACAAAACTGATTGGTTCCTTTTAACAAAGGGTTGAATTTTTACAATAAATTCAAAATAAAAATAAGTTACCAAAAGTGTCATAAATGTTAAATCTGAACTGCTCTAAGTCTAAGATTCTTAAGAAAAATAAGAGTGAAAGTACTAAAGGGGCGAAATAAGGAGGTGCTAAATTGATAGAGCTGACAAGTTAAATCAAGATAAGTGGGCGTGAGACAAAAGTGGGCGTTATTATAATCTTCTAATGGGTGGGCGAAGACAAGCAACTAGACGAGGTTAACTTACTGAAGGGCAAAATAGGAGCTGTTAAATCGATAAAACTAATAAGTCAAAACAAAATAAGCGAGCGGAGATACAGGAAATTAGATGTCTCAAAAGTCTCAAAGGTGGCAAACTTAAAAAAAAAGAAAACAAATTGGTGGCAAAAATCAAGTCAGAAAAAAATAAAAGAGGCGATGCTAAATTCCGAAAAGGTGGAAATCTAGGCGAGGTCAAATTCCGAAGAGGAGAAAATATAGGCGGGACTAAATTGGTGGATAAACAGTGAGACTAAAGTTTGCAACATTTATGGAAAAAAAAATTGTTTCCTAAATACGTTGAACCAAAATTTTATTGCTGATAATACTCGTCAATGCTAAAAGACCCTCCAAAATCTTTGGTCCCTCAATTCATTTAGAACTCACCCTCACTCTATATCATCCCTTGTATCTAAAATATTTACCGAACATTTTTTTACTTCTTTTTTTTTCAAAATTTATTGCTGGAAATAAATTTTCTAAGCTAAAACATAATTAAAAAACTTTCATTCCTCCAGCTTATTTGAAGCTCCTTCCATATCATCCCTTAGATCTAAAAGAGTTCACCAAATATCCCCTAATTTGTGAGATCAAAATTGTATTGCTGATAATAAGTCTTTTCAATGTTAAACGACACCCGAAAAAGTTTCATTAATCCAGCTCATTGAGAGCTCATCCCATATTATCCCTTGGACCAGAAAGTGTTTGATGAATATGGAGTAAGTTCCAAACGAGTTGGTCAGATGAAACTTCTTGGGGTTCTTTTAGCACTAAGAAGATTTATTATCATCAATGAGTTTGACCTCACAAATTAAGCAATTTTTTGTGATGATGATGTTGGACGAGTTCTATACACCTTTAAAAAGTTATGTTTTTTAATAACCATATTGTCAAATCTTAATTTAAAAACATAATATTTTATTATTTCTCTCGAAAATACAATTTCTCTACCAATGAGTATATTTATGCTGGGTTTTCCCCATTCTTTTTGACGAAACATCTGTTATTTTCCATGGATTGTAAAATTTAGACAAGTACAATAATCTTTAGAGTTTCCCTTCACATTTTTAGATATAAGAGTTGAAAAGGTAGTAGTAAATGCTAAGGCCTTCAAATGCTCTCACTCAAATTATCGTGGTCCTAGTGTTCGCCATATTTTTATAATCTGGTACTAATCCGTCTTGTGAAAGCCTAGTGCAGGTACTCTTTGACTCTACGGGTCTATCGACCATAAATGAGTTGAAGGTTGGTCAAAGTATTGTAAATTTTGTCGTTCATCTCTTTATGTTTCTTGAGTCGATCACATCTTCGTTAATCACCTTTTGTTCTTTATTACTCTATGTTTCTTGAGTTTGTGCTTTGTTTCTTGAATCTCAAACATCTTTTTGAATTGATCTGCGAGTTGCTTCTTACCTTTACGTTTTTGATGAAATATCACTGTTTGATAGAGTCGAACAGTTTTTTTCAGTGTGTTTTTATTTTTGTATACTAGTCAGTCAGAAAGCAGTCGAACCTTTGTCGTAAGCATTATTTTTTAATGAGATCGTACGTGCAGGTTTTTATAATAAGGGCAGAAAATGCAACCAACCCTAGGGGACGAAATAGGGTAATGTATTTTCTTTCAACGAAACTGACCCTCGTTTTCCCCGACACAAAGAAATCGTAGTTGACTGAATTGAGCTGAGGTCGCTTGCTTCAGACCAATCGAAGTCCTACGAGTGCGAACGAATGCGAATCGGGAAACCGTTGTGGGCGTTGTGGTTGTGCGTGGTGAATGATAGGGGATGATGTTCTTGGTGAGTATATTTTTCTCTTCCCATGCCGTAGGCCAGAGCGGAAAAGTAATTTAATGCGAGTGGAGCATAAAACTGAAGTTTTCAACGTTTACATCAACGAAAAGTTATTCAATGTCAAAAGACACACAAAACAGTTTGAATCCCCTATCATACAAGGATCGCCCTTAAATCATCCCGTAAGTACACAAAAAATCATAGCAATTCTCAAAACTTCAAGACCTAAAATTTTATTCTTTTAAATAGTTTCATTTAATGTCCAAGGAAGCTCAAAATAGTTTCATCCACATAATCCTCACCCTCAAAATCAACCCCTAAATATAAAAAAAAATCATTGTAATTCCCCTAACTTCGTGGCCTAAAATTTTATCGTTCTAAATGGGTCCATATTTAATGTCCAAAGAAGCCAAAAACAGTTTCATCCACTTAACCGTCTAGGGAATTGCTACGATTTTTTTTGTACTTAGGGGATGTTTTAGGGGCGATCCTAGTGTGGTAGTGGATAAAAACTGTTTTGTGTATCTTAACATTGCGAATGGAACCATTTAGCCGATTTAGCGCAATCAGATTTTGCGTCTTGTCGTTTTTACAAAAATATAACTTTTCCCTGACGTAAACGTTGAAAACTTCAGTTTTATGATGGAGCTTCCGCAAGATTAGAAAGACGGTTGCTTCGTTTCGGATGATAAAATAAATATGCCTGCCTCACGGCGCGGGTTCACTGAATCAGGCTAACGATTTAAACGTATAATACCCGTAACGAGTGAGTCCGCCCTCTTAATGGGGATTTTTTATCGGTTTTTTCGATTTTTTCAACAGTGAAAAATGGAAACGTCAAGCGATTAATACCCCAGTTTTATCACGCGCCGCCCTGGTGATTCATCTCATCCGATGAAAATGTTTACGGTCTGTCGCTGGAGAATCGAAATGGATTGATAGAGTGGAAAAGGGACAGGTGGGGTGGGGTTTTACGGCACACCTTGAATTTGCGTGTTATATTGTGAACGGATTCTTCGCGAAGGAAAGAAATGTTGGTTTTTACTTCGAATTTTTTTAAATTTCTTGAAATTTTCTGTACAAATGACTACTGACAATCGTAAGAATATAAGTAATGTTAAAAATAAAATTGTATATATTAGTAGTTGCTTCTTCATGAAAAAGAAAAGCACAAGGAATGCGTATCCTTCGCTCTACTGTTATTATGGTAAGGTATATAAAGAATGATATTCGAGATGTTAATGTGTCAACGTCAAAATGAAAGGTTTTACGTTCGACCGTAACAATTAATTCCGTTTTCACGATACGGGAAAGTTTTTATTTGCCGTGGTAAAATACTATTATAGTAATGTCCAATATATACCTATATATTTAAACTGACGCACATTCAATCTCATTTCCACTTTCACGGTTAAAAAGATCGAAATTACCTTTCGTGAATTTCAGCTCCAAGATAGGGAACGAATTACAAGCAAGTTGCGGAATCACAATGATTATAAATCATCGAGACGTAATTAAATACCGTAATTGGAATCATAAGCAAAGATTACTGTCCATTTCAGTTTCTCAATTATCATTCATTATCATATGTTACCGCCCCATGTCATCCGCTTCTCACATATTTATTATTTTCCTTCTTTTCGTCAGGTAGACATTAGAAATCTCATCGCGGTCCCACTTTGTTTCGAAATCTTTAAATTAATTACCGTTACAAAAGGTTCTGAAAACTACAATAAAAATGGTCTTTTGAATTATAGTCGAGCAATAAAATTTCTTGTCACGAAATTAGGTTGTTTTTTTCTGATTTTTTCAATTTTTAAGCCTTGCATCAGATCTTCAAAAGATTTTTAAATCACTAGCAATTATGATCCTCGCGCTCTGCGCGCGATTAATTTCTCCTTTTTTTTTTGTACATCCTTTGCTAGTAGAAAAAATAATTGAGAAGTTTTAATTCTTGAAATATAAAATCTTGTAATTCTTTATCTAATTTCAGGAATCTCCATAAGTTTCATAAAATTCCATAAAATGCCTTTATTATTCTTCAAAATTTGGTAAAATTCCTTTAAATTTCGTAAATATCACTTGAATTCCTTAAAAGTTATTTTCCTTCATTTATTATATGTCCTATGAAAGTTGTAAGTCGCTCGATAAACATGTAACAATTTTTACGAATTTCTACAGATTGCTTGTAGCAAATAAAGCAAGTTCAAGGAACATCTCAGTTGGTGAATCGAATTTCCGGAAGGACTTGGCCCTCCGCCAAATCCGGAAGACCGGTAGATTAATTGACTTGAGCAGCGAGTATTTCGTCAAGATGTTCAATGATGCGGGAGACATCTCTTTTCCCTTTTCTCTTTCGTTAAATTACCGCTCGCTTCTTGGAAGCATAAACTGATTTTCATTCAAAGCTTCGAAAGAACAGAAAAAAAAAAAAAAATAAAAAAGATAAAAGATAAAAACAAAATAAAAGAAAAGAAAAGAGGAAAATTGAATCCCCTGAGAAAAATTTCGTAATTTTTATACCACTTTATACTGTCCTATTATATGTAGCGAACTTTCATCGTAAAACAAAATTGACCTTTCTTTAGCATAATAAATTTATCTCCATGAGACTCTTAATGAAATAAGTCCCCTGCGAATAACATTTTCAGCGTAAATCTCGAAGCGTAATTTGTATTTTTTACCATACACACACACACATACAAATTTCTGTACACATACATAGATGTATGTATTATCTTTTGGTTTTCCTCAGATATAGGATAGATATTATTCCCAGAATCCCTCGTGCTATAAAGAACGAAACAGCAACTTTTTCTCCAACAATTTCACGCTTGCAGTAGGTAATCGTGCTGGTCATTTTAGGAAGAGGAATCTTCTTCAGCAGCTTCGAGTATTTCCGGTCGTTATAGGAAGAGCTGGCTAAATCGTTACTGGTGTCTGCAATGGCGATTACTATCTCCTAGCTTCGTACTTTCCGGTGCAAAAGCACAAGAACTAGGGAAAGGGTAGAAGCTTTTACAAGAAGTGACTCTTATCTCGACGAAGCTACACCTTAACCTCAATGACTTACTCCTATTTTATCTTTTTAAAGAGACCTTTAAGAGCATATGTTACACTCTGAATCTGAACAATAACAGTCAACTCCGAGTTACCGCACACTTTTCTAGACACGCCTCGTGCCCACGAATTATAATGAGACAACAATATTGTCAGGCGTCTTCTAGATCCAATTATTTTGTCTACTAGCAAAAGCTGTGCAAAAAAAAAAAAAAAAAGTTAATCGCGCGCATATTATAATTGCCATGGTAGTCTTTAAAAAAGTGATGTTTTCTCAAATGTTAAAATAGTTTCTATTTTATTGGTTTCTATGTGGTGAGGTTTGTAGAGTGACCTGTAATAGAAGTTGGCGTTTAGCGGTGTGGCTTTTACGAGCGACAAGAGACATCCGTCATAGTCTATTCTTGCCTCATCCTTGGTTGGTAGATTACGTTACCGTACATGGCTCATTAAACAGGCGCAAGGCGCCGTTCTGTGTATCATTATCTTATCTCTTCCCTGTCATTATCTGTCGGATTAGGTCAAATTCCTCATGCGAATTCTCGAGACTTGAAAATATTGTAAAAAGCAAGTGCAAACTTGATAATTCTATGTTCCTAGGTACTGACTCAGCCTTATTAACATTGATCTTGAAAACTTTATTTTGTTTTATACTTCCAAACAATACTGAAGATAAGATGCCAATTATGTATCTTAGATCCAAAAGTCCAGAATTTTAGAGTTGATTGCCTTACAATTTTAATGAAAAAATAAACTATCTTCCTTTTCGGAACTAAAAGGGGAACTGGAACCACGTGGGTGGTCATTCCAACTGCAAATTCCGTTTCTGCTTTGTTTTCTGCCGACAAGGTCAGTTCGCGAGAAAGCCTTTTTCACAATAGTGACTCGTCTGTTCTATTTTCAGCCAACGTTAACAACTTTATGACTTAAAAGTCTATAACTTACTTTTGTAATTTAGTGTGTGAAATTAAAGCTGTAATTGAAATTACAACATTTCATGAATACTAATAAGAAATTGCATTTGCGACAGAAATTCAGTTTCACCTCTACAAGGATTCATTTTATTAATGGAACGTTTTTAATTTTCTAAAATGAGATTAGGCGCGCGCTTGAGCGCGCGTCTTTCGTCTATAAAAACTGAACTGACAATTTAAATTCGCACACCATATGAATTGACCAATAAGAAAAAAGTAGTAAATCCATTCTCGTATTTAAAACTTTACCTATCCTATTATAAAAGGAACATGCATTTCAGCCTAATGACATAAAATATTTCAAAGACGAAAAACGGTCTCGTATCGGTCTCGTAATGAAAAGAGTACAATTAGATTATAGGTACATTTGTTTGTTTTTCTTTTATTTAGCTAGAGGGAAGATCTCATCGTAAAAAATCACGAGCGGTGTACCAAAAACAAAAAAGAACGAAAGTCGTTGAGAGACTGTAGTGTGAGGTAAATAAAGCGGATTCTCGGTAAACGCAGGATCAAGCGCGGTTTCCAATTTCCAGGTCTTTTTCCACTACAGACACAAACCTCTGCATGAAACTACTTGCCCACTTATTATCCATAACTGTAATGTTATTATTTCTCTCCTTGTTTAGAAAAATTAATGACGACCATAAGTAGATTTGATTATAAAAAGGTTTTACGAAATTAAATATACAATCAGCAAATCCTATTATAAAAAAGAGGTTTGAAATATATCGAAATTGCTTCAATAAGTTCAGTGTATCTCACATATACATATACACTCACTTTGAGACTGTCTGTTTATAGAAGTTTTTATGGTTGAATTATTTTTCAGCTTAAAACAAAATTATAGCAGATTAAGATATTAATATTTAAATGAAATATGTTTTAATTATCATGAGCAGAAATGTTGACAAATAATATTCCAGTAGTTCAAAATGAGGTTGAAAATAATATTGAAATTACCGTTGAAATTATACTCATATATTTCATTTAAATCTCTAATTCGTAGTCTCCAAAGTCCCATTAGCTAATTTTAACCGGCACTATATTTTGAGAACTTAGGAATGGTGTGTATGAATTTTTTATACTTCCCGTTTTGTTTGACGTCGTAATCGCGGAAAATTCACTGGAAACTGGAGTTTCGCCTGCATGCATATTTATGATCTGTATTATTCTCTCGCAGTGTAAACTTTTGATTGTCCTTTTATAAATACACCCAACGTCTTCAACGCTTAGATCTTACGTTAGTTAAAATATAAGCCTCTTGTTGGAGGTAGCGGCGTTTTCCCAGAATAATAATAAATTTATTCAGTGCTGTCTTAAAGCGGGCAAACAATTTTGCATAGCAAAACTCCTCTAAAAAGTAGATTATCTCATTTTTAATGGTGTTGTTTTATTTTGTTCTCTTAATTTTTTAATTCACTGAAATATAGAGTGACTTCGTCTTGGGCTCCCCTTTTCAGAAGAATTTTCATAAATATTAACTTATCCAAGAGAAAAAGGTTAATATCCTTGATGTAATTAACCGGTAGTGTAGAAAAAGACTTTCATACACCAAATTAAGACTAAATTCAATTTCAATAGAAAAATTTTTGTGTGTTGAAAACATCTGGACTTTACGAGCGGTATTACATATTAATATGGGCGAATTATGTTACGGTATGTTGCAAGCGAAATTTACGGTTCGCAATCTCGTTGAACTGGCGAGCCAACGAAAACGGAATTCTCAAACCACTTTGGAAAAGTTTGCAGCCACTTTGCAAGTAGACCAACAACTGCAGTTTTTATGGTTTATGATTTGCATTGACTCATTTTTCTTTGTAGAAAAAAAGAAATATATATACATACATAGTAGAGAATATATGAAATGGAACTAAAAAAGTTATACATTTTTCATAAATCGGTATGCGGTAGAATTTCAATACTCACTGGAGTAATTAAGCCGATGAATTGTAATTTAATTTTCTTCATCGTGAAAGTTTTAAAACAATTTTATGTCCATGGACTGAAAAGCGAATTAAATACCGAATTTGATAAACTAAAGTACATTTTGGTTGAGCATGGTATCTATTAACCAAAAATTATACTTTCGGTATTCGTGGTATTTTAGAGGGAAGCTAAGTTTCGTATTAAGTTATAGGAATAGGATAGGATAGAATAATAAAAATGAAATGTTTTATATAATATAAAAAAAGTAATGTTCTTGTTGAGTGATAATTGTGAAAGTTCTCACAATGGGGATATCGATCCAATTAGTGAGTGATTTCACTTGTTCCCCTATGGGGTTTACAATGCGAATGGAAGTCACGTAACCACTAACCAGCCACTCTTCGGCAGTCTGTCTAATTAAACGCGTCCTTCGAGTGCTGAATTTCCCTGAAAACGTGTGCCACTGTATTTAGCAAGTACATTTGCAATCCAACACGACTTGTTTTAAATTGCACAAAGGCAGCTAAAGTGACAATTCAAAATCTGTTATCATCACAACACTCAATTATGTAAATTTCAACGAGTTCATTTTTCTAATCCATTTTTCTTTCCTTTGTTTCAGGTACGAAGTTTCTTCAAACATTGAATCCAATCCAATCCAATATTATCCAATCGCTCGCGGCTAGCGCGCAACGGTGAGTTCCAGCAAAAAAATATTTCTCTCATCGCAATTTTAATCAAGAAGTTCAATTTTCTTTTGGATTTTTAAACTTAACTGTTTTGCGTATATTATTCGTAAATGAAAGAAAAAAAAAAAAAAAAACAATTTTGACGTGTAGATATTCCCCATAATTTCGGTCAACTTAGGAGATTACTTTCTACTCCAATGACGTTAGCTAGCATATCAGGGTGAAATCTACAGTTGTCAGTGGCCAGTGTTTATAGACTAGTCGACTTGACTAGACATAACTTGACATTACGTGGCTTGGTATGCAGGTACTTATACATACGCCTGCATAATATGAGCACGCCTGATGGTACGTTCCCTTACAAGCGACACGAATAGCCTTAGACTGGTACTGGAAATGGAAACAGTCGCAAACGTATGTATGTTGCAGCTAACCCGAGAGTTATAAGCAAAGGCTGAACAGTAGTCCAATACATATATGGGGGATTTCATCTCAAGTATACCCACTCTGAAATTTAACTTTGTCTGATCGAAAAATCAAACTTGAGCAAAGTTTTATAGTCCTATTCGATAGTAGTTTGTGGGAAAACAATTTTCCTGATTGAACAAATATTTAGACTTTAATACACTCATTCATACCGATCCACGGTGTATCTACCTATGTGCATCTACTTTTAAGAGTAATTTTTTCCACACCGTTGAAGTGATTGAAAATTAAATTATTCAGATATATTTTTTTGGAAGTCAGCCTGAGACTGGACGAGTTTGTTTTGTATATGTATTTTGAAGGTGCTGCGACCGCGACGCCATTGGGGCAGGTTAGGAACACGCGATCCGTGACTTGCGCGTATTACTGCTTCGTCCTTTTGCTCCCTTTGGCAAGCCAACCCCGTCGTGCATATATTTCTTTAACCGTGCATGCACCCATGTGAGGGGTCACCCATATAATGGCCTCCCGTTCAAACGATCACACCAGGGGTTCTCAGTCCTCCAACGGGTCACGTGGTATACTAAGCCATGTGACAGCAGGTCATGTTCTTTCTTGGCTTACAAATAATTGCACATTTTCCAGCTTGGTTGGTTTTTCTATGTATTGTATCCCGAGACTTTCGAATTTTTAAAACTAAATCCGTTTTTGCAGAATGCAAATAATCGTTTTGACTAAAATTATACACTAATCTTGAGAGTTCTTGTTTATAGAAGCAATTTTTATAATTTGAAACCATAAGCAGAAATTGACATTAATTATACAATAGAGGGAAAAATCTTTCTCTGGCTTCACTTTTCAGAAATTGGAATCCTACGCTTATGTCGTAGTACATTATGTCCGTGATGAGTGGCAGAGAAAGAGCCTAGCTGGGGCAATGTAACTTGTAAGGGAGGCTTCCACGTAGATTTATGTGCAATCCAATAAGTCGAAGGCATGGTTGTAAGGTGACATGTGGAACAGTTGATCCGTGACGAGATAGAATTACTTCTCAAGGGTACGAGCTTCGTGTTAGCCAGTAAAAGCAATTCGCGTGCATTGCTTAGCCTTAGTGAGCGTTTCAATTAAATTTTTTTCTATTACATATTTCAAAATAAAAGAAAAGTGCACTGAGTCAATGGGTATATGCGTTTTACGTGATTTGGAGTTGATTGGTACCTAGTAGAAATTACATTTTTTTTCGCTATTTAAAACATATGGCCTTGAAGTAATTGAAAAATTATCGAGGCAAATTTTTTGGAGTCACTCTGAGTCTTTGTGGATATACACCTTTCAGACCATCTTGAGCCTTTGCAGAAATACAGACATTAATAAATGATCCAAGTTTTTTGGAGACGCTTGTTATTATCTCAAAGAGAAGGAGGTGCACTGTGCTTAATGACTGGGCGATAAACTTTACAAAATTCGTGTTCGGGCGGAGATAATCGGCAATAACGAAGCAAAGTGCTATTCAGAATATTCAAATTTCCTCGGCAAAGCGATTGACAAGATTTCTTCAGGTTCTTCGTCTACTTTTATCTTTTAGTCAGAATAATTTTGAACTTTTATAATTTCGAAAATTTTAATTTAAACTTTTCACATCTGGTAACTTAAGGCACAAGGAGTATCTATAATTGAAAAATGTAAAATGTGTAGAAAATTGTCCAAACTTTGGATCATGTACCATTAGTATATTTGATATATTTGAAAATTTATTTAATATATTTGACACCATAGAATTGGAGATTAAATGAAGTAATGAATCCTTCTCTATACTTATTAGCTAATTTTAGCCTATTCTCCCGTATACGAATAAAAAAGTGGTCCGATCTAATCCCGTTGGTATATCCGACCGTCGAGTCGGACGATCGCTTTATATAATGACGGGATCCAACCGCCGCACAGTTGCACGTGGAATGACATAGTATACATAATGAGCAAGAGAGCACTTTGCTTCTGTGTTGTATTTGTATGTGCCTTGTACATTATAAACGTAGGAACAAAGGTCCATTGCGGCAGTTACTTATGGACGATGCAAACAAAGCGACTTGCTTGCCCGTCGACTAAAAACAATCACGTTTAATACTGCTGTAATAATACCCCTTTGATAACGATAATAATAATGCTTGAACTGTAATAATAACTCTATCTGGGTTGTAACTCAAAGGTATTATACTAGTCTTGCAAATTTTAGTCTAAGCTTCGAGGACTTTAGAATTCAATTTCCTCTCCCCTCTTTAGTGGTAATTAGTGACCAAATCTTTATACAATTGCAGTAGATCGGTCTTTTACTTCACCAATTTTATTTCTAGAGGAGCAGGTGGTATTATAGACCCTCCTTTTGTTTTTTTTATATATAATTAGGCGCGCGTTTGAGCACGTGTGTTTTGTCTATAGAAACACTGAAATGACAATTTGAATTCGCACGTCATATTAATTGACCAATAAGGTTATCACACTACGCATGAAGTGAATTAAAAGGTAACGCATAATGAGGAACGCAATATAAAGTTGTCTGAAATGCATGTCTTTTTTTAGAATAGGATTCTTGTGAAGTTAATGACCCATCTTCACTTTTTATGTTCAAACAATGTTTCACAATTCGTTTCGTATTTCACTGTTCCGTTTGTTCAGTGTTTCCACTGTTCAAAACGTAAATGCTGTCCTGATTTAAATCCTGCCTGTTTCGGCACGTTTTATTTATCGTGTCACAAGCGTTATTCTCATTCCTCCGTTATGCAGGTTGATTTTTGTTGTGGATGCTGCAAAACAAGGATCTCTACATGAATCGTTTGCTTCCCTATGCATCTACTTACCCACGCACATCCACCCACGTGACTATAGAGCTATTCGAGCGATTCTGTTCATTCTCATGTCCGCCGCACGGTTCATTAATTTTGCAACCTTTTTTCCATGGTGCATCGATGTCACGAGTTTTCGACCCGATCACAACGGGGTAATCGTTCCCCTCCCCTCGTGATCGCATGGCCGACGCCGATCGATCACCCTGAATCGGTTCCGAAGGAAAAGGCTGAGAAGGGGGGGGGGGGGCAAAAAAGCTGAAGCTCAAGGAAAAAGAGGTAGCAATGAACTCTGCCCCTTCTCCTGAGGTTTATCGTAAACGAACCTTAACTTGTATACACAGGGCAAACAAGTTATAGGTGACTTAGAAAGTGTCAGGGACTTTGCAAAGTTGTTTCCCTTGGCCGTCGTGTCAGTTAAATCTTCCGTTTAGTAAAGGTTGTGTAAAGTCTTTGAAGTGGTGTACAACTTTCTCTTCTCTTCTTCTTCTTTTTTTTTCCTTCTCGTTTAAAGGTCGTAAATTTAAAACATTAATTTTAAAAGAAATTTTGACATTAGACTCTATTTATAAACGAAAATACAAAAGTAAATTCTATCATATATCAAGTAAAAATAAAAATACTTTACCAACAGTTTATATTTTCGTTTATAAATGTTCAAAATGACAGTAAAAGTATTAATCAGTCATTATGTTTACTGCTCACTTGAATGTGAAGTGAACAGTAATATAAGGAAACGCTATGAAGTTGGCTGAATTACATGCGTCAATTATATTTATAATTAGCTTTTATAATTTGAGTCCAATTCATCTGGATTTATTATTAAAAGCAGTTTAAAGTAACACAGGATTTTTATTTATTTACAAATGTGATTTAATTTTGAAAGAGTTTAATAGTTTTTAAACCTAATAATTCTTTAGTTTTAGTAATTGTTGTTTTACGAAAAAGAAGTGGAAGTTTATAAAAATTGAGTTAGCCGTATTTATGTCCAGGAAATTTGCCTTGTTCTCGACCTTTGTGATAGGGAAATCGTCCTTCTCTTCTTGCTAAATCCCAATCTTCAATCCATTGTAAAGGACAAAATGTATTATAGACATCTTTAAACCAATCACAGGCTTCATGACCTTCTCCAAGAATCTTCTGACAGCGAAAAAAATCAGTGTAGGAGACGTAACATCTCATTGTTTGGTTCGCTTGTTGAAATCTTACATGAAATTTAATTTTGAAATATGATTTTCTTTAAATTTTCAATAGTTTTTGATAAATAAAAAATTCTTGTTGATCAGATATGTAGGAAAAATGTTTATTCACAGATTTTGAATTTAAATAAAACATATTTTTACCTGGGATCTTCACCAACTGTACGAACTAGTTTCTTTCTTTTTTTCTTTGTGTCATCATTTAGTTTTTTATAACATGGATCATCAGGATCAAGATCAATGTGTTTATCAGTTTCACCACGTACTTCAACAGGTGGCACTTTTTTCCCTTCTTCTTTCCATTTCTGATTTTTACCAGAAAACATTGTTTCCCCTAATAAAATTTTAGTATAAATAGTGTAGAAAAAATAGACAAATTAGTCATTTTCTCGGAATGAAGAAGGTTGAAAAACAATTGATTAACAGTTTTATATATTCAACTCGAAATATCGTATTCGTGATTTTTTAACGTTCTTTTTTTTAAATACTAGGTTTATAATTCGCGCGCTCTGCGCGCGATTAGTTTCTCCTTTTTGCACACCCTTTGCTTTCACTTGATATTTCTTAAAATTACTTTAAATTACTCAAAGTCCCATAAGTCTCATTAAATAATTAATTTCTGAAATTATTATTAGAAAAATGCTAAAACTCTTTTGAAACCTATATTTTTATATATTTTTTTTTATATTACCTTCTTGAACGAAAGTCAACTAAATGAAAATGAATTCTATGAATTAACCTTTTATTTCTGATAAGAGTTAATCCAGTTTGTAAATCGATATTTCGCTTAATGGGAAAAATGTGAATACCGAGCCCCGTCAAAAATCTTAATCTGAATCGAGTAGAAAGTCCGTTACTTCACGCATTGCTTTAATATCACAGCTGGTCTTTCTGCTTTCGTGGGAATAAGCGACATGATATCGGCAAGCTCGCTCAACAAGCGGCTTCAATGTTGCAAAGCCTGAACCGGAATTAACGGATATCACGGGTGACCAGGACTTGACGAGTTACGGGCGTTTTCACGATGAAAGTGTCAAGCACAGCATGAATACTTTGTCGACAACCACGAAACCCGTCATGAACAAAACAGCACATGAAATCATAAGAAAATTCATCTCTGCCCAGATCCCATCATCAGTTTATGGAAAATCTAGCAAAATTATATATACATACATGCGAAAAACATTGCATGGAGAATTATTTAATAATATTCAAATATAAACAAGTGTGCCTAGGCTTAATTCAATACAAATTTCGTCAGCCTTTTTAGGCAACTAGGATAAATTAAATTGATAAATAAGACTCGCTTATGCTATATTACGCCATTATTTATAGGGCCAGGATTTCCCCTCCAAAATCCTGATTTAACGCTTAAGCAAATCTATCCTGGAATTATGTCTTCGTTTTCCGTCACGGGCTAATTAGTAGCTACTATTTGTATAGTGCAATTAAAGGGGGGAAATTTCGTAGCATTCTTAAAATCCTTTAAAGTTTCTTGGAAACTTCTTGAAATATTTTCAAATCTTTTAAATCGGTTTAAATCACTTAAAATATTTTGAAATCAGTTAAATCTCTTTATTTTTTTTAAAGTTACCCCTTTTCACTTGTAATGATTATATCGTAAGAGAGGGACCTTGTATTTATAAATCGGAAAAACTTTACTGCGGGAATTTTTATTTGCTCCAATGAAAATACATTTTCCGTGTATTTCATAAACTTTTTGTGGGATTTTTTCGTTCTGAAAGTAGGTGTCGAGATGTGAATTTTACTTCACACATCGATCTCATTCGTTGGGGAAAATAGCGGAGACTGGTTCGCGGCTAAGCAAATTTACATGACAATGCGGAAGTCGTTTGATCCTATCGGGCGCGGAAGGCGTGATACCTTTGCCACTAATTAATCGCGCGGACGCCCACTAACGATGCGACTGACTTCGCGTGTTAAGCGCCGCATCCGTCCTGAACAAAGCGAGAGTTTCGATCTCGTCCTAATCACTTCAAGTAGTCCTCCAAAGTCCTTAAATACTCTCCACATTTTTTTTTTTAAATCACAATTTTTATTACAATTTGGTGGTGGTGACAAGGTGTCTAGTGTGCGGGAATTTAATGAAATCCAGGAATTGTCCTTGATCTTCTAATAATCTAATCAATCTAAATATTTTTATGTCATAAAATGACATAACTTGCTCGTAAAGTCTCCATTCACAAATTGAATTAATAAAATCTTGACCACTTAATATTTAGAGAGTAGCCTACCGTTTTTTCGTGTCTTATCTTGGGAAAATTAGCAATTTCGTCATTTCACACAGTTAGGAAGGAGTTGAACCTAATTTTAGATTTAATATATTCAGAAATGTAATTAGAAAGTCCTCGAACAGGATAGAGAACGTGTGCGAGGTAATTATCTTGATCCGGATGAAGAATCACCAGAGAGTCCACTAAAGCACGGGGTCAAGCGCTATGAGATTCTGTGTGCGCGTGTACTGTGAATTAAATTCAGGCGGCAATACCTTATGATTAGCAATCAGTGAATAAACTGTCTCGGTAAAACTTTTGCTACCGTTAATTAGAAGTAATAATAAACATTTAGACATAATAAGACTAAAGAATTATTAAATTTAAAACTATTAAACTCTTTCAAAATTAAATCACATTTGTAAATAAATAAAAATCCTGTTTAATTTAATTTTGCTAACCAATTACAATAATTTTATTGTACATACTACTATATTCTACATCGTACTTTATTATTGTTAACGTTATTGACCCAGCTTTTCACTTATATATCTTTAAAGGTGCCGCCTTCTTGTCACATCTAAACTATTTTATTTATCGTTAGCCAAGTTAAGTGCTCTACGGAAAAAGAGCCAAGCCCATTGGAAGTGTTGCAACCAGCACTTGTTTTACCTCATGATGGATCTGAATATGTCGTAACTCATTTTTTGTTCTCGATGACGTCGCAACTGATCGCATCTCTGATGCTCAATTAATCGAGTAATGCTACGCATGGTGTAATTGGCTCCCGAATTATTAATTAGCGTATATTTCGACGCTGCAAGACTCCCTGCTGGAAGCATGCCAGATCCGATTAAAATTTCTTCATTTTTTTTGCTCTTTTTTTTTCTCTGTCGGATCGTTAAAATCGCAGAAGAGTATTACGACATTATTAAAATGGCAATTGGAGATAAAATCATCCCAGTTACTTGCTTTAATTAACAATTATTTTTATATCCACTCGCGATTACAGGTCAGGGTGTTTACTGTCTGGGAATTGAACGAAATCCTGAAATTGAAAAAAAAAAATACTTAAAATTGAATTTCGTAGAAATTAAACGTATTTTTAATACTTTTCTGTCAAGGAAATTTGTCTGAAAGTCAGGGAAAAGTCAGGGAAATTGAAAAATTGAATCTTGTGGCCACCCTACTGTTTTTAAATAAATTGTAATATTGCAATGAAGCAAATTACGCATGTCGTAAACAATTAGGTGTTATATGATGTATGATGGATTTTATATGTATAAGCTGGAAAAATGCGAGAATAGTCAGGGAATTTCGTGGGTAAAATTTATTAGTAGACAGCCTGGACAGACGTTAATTCACTTACGTGGAATGAGGTCTTATATCTAGGCCTGCATGCAATAGGAATATTTTCGTAATTTGATGAATTCTAATGCGAGACAAGATAAAAATGGCTCGGCTAATTTTAATATTGAATATATGTATATAGAGAGTATATCAGTTTCTAGAAGGTTTCTTGAATTGATGCATAGCAAAAGACTTCGCTTTGGCTGTGCCTCTCGTGATATTTGTCGATCCCAGACCAATAGCATACGTTTCACGCATTCTCTAGCTCAAGTCACGGTCTCTTACTAATATTAAATTCGCCACGTCCTCGTTACGAATAACAATGGGGGAATTTTTCAACAAGAGGAAAAATATTGCTCGCGTCCGGCGATCGAATGCATTTATCGCACGAGTGCCTATCGCGAGGGCTCGACGCTCTATGATCGTGACCGGCTCGCCGGCCGTAATAAATTATCGCATCCAATTATTGCCAAAGGCTGAAGATCCGAGCGACCAATAACTCATGACTTAAGAATCCGATGGGTTGCGCTTCTTTTTCCGTTGTTCAGAAAATCAATTGCAGTATTTCAATTTATTGTTGTAATCCGGTGATTTAATGGGACTTGTTTTCATCCATTCTATTATCAGATTGAGAATCCCTAATAATGTAGATTGAAATATGTTGGATTGTTTTAGTAATTAAAAATGTATAATAGGGCAAAAATATAATCTACATTTCGCCGTATTTTACTGTTTAGGTTACTCGTCATATATTCTAAGAAGTCTGGAACAAAAATCCAAGAGTTCTGTGTTATCTATATAATGTAAACTATAACCATGGATTGATATCCATGTATGCGGGTGTTGTGTATGGTGTGCGTATGAGCTATGTGTGACACATTGAGTCTTTAATGCAAAATCGCACCTCAATCAGTAAAGACATACTTTCCAAGATGATAAAAAATAGTAGATAGTTAATTTAGAACCACTAAAAATTTTTCTAGAATTGCAATTATCGTTGAAAAACACTACAATCTTCGATAATCGCAATTGACGTTGAGCAGTGATTCTTCTCATTCGCCTCTCAAAGTGAATGAAAAAGAGTTTCTTTTAGAAATTTAAATGAGGGATATTGAATGAGAACCACTGTCACTCATCACTTACGTATTTAGATCTTGCCTCTCGAAAATTACATTTATTATAATAACTTTTATTTACTATTCCTTCATAGCCAAACATTGAATGCTGTGATAAAAAAAAGAGCCAGAGAGCGTATATATTTTAGGTACTTGCGCTTACTCACACGTGCCGATGACTCAAGTAAATATGTGTGTAACCGACCACTAGAAAATTTAACCTTGTCGGCAAACTGGCCATCAAACGAGGCTGAAGACTTTTTCAAGCTGTGCGTTCTAAACTTTTTATCCCGAATACACAAATAAACATTTACATTCCGCAATATTTCATACGTCATTGTGAAAATAAATGTAGATATTTAGCGAGAGCGCGTAAAAATCTAGTAAGATATTTCTTCATTCAACTAAAATTGGTATTATGCTTTGTGTGAATCAATATACTATTTATATATTTTTTTCCCAAAACTATTCCCTTTTTGCCTTCGACCATAGCTTTTTGACCTTGACCACGCCTTTTTGTCATTGGCCACGCCTTTTCCCGTTGACCACGCCTTTTGTCTTGGGCGTGTCTTTTTGGCCTTGGCCACACCTTTTTTTTTTGCCTTGGTTATATATTTTAGGCCTTGACCACGTCTTTTTTGCCTTGACCGCTGTTTTATATTGTGACTTTATCCTTGATCACATCCTTTTGTTAATCTTTATAAATGTTGACAGCTATTTATGGTGAAATTTCTGTTGGGATGTGAGATACCCTCGGTGATCTTTAAGGGTTAATATACATATATCTGTAGCATGACATCTTTTAGAGAGACTAATCTCGTCAATTAACAATCTTGGTTTGATTTTTCGTCATTGAATTTTTTCTTGTGAGTTTGATTAGCCTCAATTATCGGATAATTACCTCCACGGTCAGCGTGCTTTCTTAACAACACATAATCCCAATTACAATTGCTCTTTGTCGACAGGCGAGCAAGCAAACAATGGATTCGCTCTGTCAACGAGGGTAGGGCCGATCAATCGGCTGGTTCACAGGGCGTCGTATGTCCGATAAAGCCATTATTGAATAGCGCAATCCCCCATCAGAACCGCCTTCAAATAAAAGCTAACTAGCATTGCAAAATAGTCTTTCCGTCTCGTGGGGTATCGTCAATAATACATGCAGTGTCTAACACACCCAGCTATTCGCACCTTGCCAGGAATGCATTCATCAGAGTGACTTGAAACACTTCCGCATGTGAAGATACCGTTTGGAGTGCACAACAATAATATATATATATATATATTCTTTACGTATTCTATATAGTGTCTACTGTGCGGGCATTTAAGGAAATTCAATAATAATTGTCTGGGAATCAGTGAAATTCCATTGATTTTCACTGAATAGCCCTTTTATATATTATTCTCAAAAAGGAATACATACGCATGAACCTCGCTGTAATTAGTGCCCACTAATAAATAAAATCGACGACTATTGAAGTGTAGAATAAATCGAGGAATAAATAAATAAATATGTGCGTTGGTGTGTTAAGCATTCATATCCACATGTGCATCATTACCGGTCGGCAATTTTTACTGGACTTTAGAATCCAAAAAGCGAAACAGCCCGATTACGTGTCCGGCATAAATTACGAGTCACAGAATGTATGAACGGCTGTTTCTGCTCTTCTTTCCTCTAAGGGTTATGTTGGAAGGGGGTCCAGGGGTTGGGGAACGGGAGGGGAGAAGTAGAGTGAAGGGGAGAATCAGAGAATGGCTGCAAGCAGCTAACTTGGCTAATCTCATGCTAATTCCATGCAGTAGGCAGCCATCCCGCTTACAATGGTCTTAATATATATGTGCCTACACGGATATGTTCTTATTATGAGCGTAAGTGCATATGTGTTAATGTACGTGTTGATCCAAATATCTTGAATATGCTGAAGAGGGTTGAATTCATATTGAGATGTTCCACATCTTTTTTCAATTTGTTCTGCTACCTGCTAGAACCACTAATCCCTCGTAATTGAGTATAAAAATATAATAACCCTTTCTCACTCTATTTTTTTCTTTCTTTCTCAGACAGTAACACATTTTTTCTAAATGAGACGCTTTACACTGCAGTAAGTTCAAGTAAGTATTTCTACGCAATAGATTTTATTACATTTCGAGGGAAAGAAAGAAGCATTGGAAGAAGTATAACGTATAACGAATTGGTTAGAAAGCGTAGTAAGATCTACAGCGTATGAAAACTTACTGCGTAACAAAACTTACTGCCGTGTAAACCTCCACCTCTCCGCTTTTCCCCCTCTATTGACTTCGTAGCCAATCGTGAGAGCTTCCTCCCTTCCACTTCTCCATTTCTGTTGGCTTCGTAGCCAATCAAAAGATCAGTAGAGGGGAAGAAGTGCTACAGATTGGTTACGAAGTCAATAGAGGGGATAAATTGGAGGGGTGGAAGTTTCACGATTGGCTACGAAGCTCAGTGAGTAACAAAACTTACTGCGGTGTAAATTGCTTTATGGACTGAAGTCTTCCACTAATATTGCGAGAAATATTACTATTTACTCTTGGGAAGGAATGGCTTCAGACTTCTGTGCAGCGTAATAATTAATCTTGCATTCCGGCGAGCATGTAAACGTACTTAGCATGGAGAAGCACTGCTTATGTTCAGGCAATGCACCGTGAAACACCGAGACAGAGAAGTCACCATCCGTGAAGTGCTCTATTCAGTTGGCATAACTGCAAAGGAACCAAGAGCAGAACACGCATAACCAGTTTCCATTACACTCTCGCGTACTATCGCGTAACGTAGCCAATTGCTCGATTGAAGTTTAGCCGAGTTCGACAACTTCATCGACTTATTTTTTTCGTCAAGACCACTTTTTTTTTTAATTTCGCTAATTCTCCTTTTTTTATTGTTTCAGGTACTTGATCATACATTCCAGATGCAGAAACTTATTTTTAATGGGTAATGTATCCTATTTTAAAAAGTTGTTTTATGTTGAATATGTATAATCTCTCAAAATTGAGGATTGGGAGCTCTAGATTGAAACATTCGAAACTGAGAAATTTTCAGTTATTATTTTCTTGATTTAAATTTGAAATTAGGTTTGACGCAGAGTCACGTACACCCTGTGATTATACAGTTTATCTCTACTTAAAAATGAGTAAAGGTGAGATACAAGGGCTTCCCGACATCATATTTTCATCGCAACCACTTATGCAAAGTTCTCTCCCGTTATGTTTGCGACATAAAAAAATTAGAAAAGTAACAGAACTGATATTACGTACACTTACGCTCTGGTAGTTGTGTGTACATGCGCACCTGGATACGAGGGCACCATCTGCATTGCAAATAGCTTTGGATTTATTATTATTTACGTATCAACAACATCGGTTCCCGTCATGATTGATCATAGTCTTGTTTTTGCCTTGAAATATAAATAGTCTCAAAATAACTTGAAAATTAATTATCGAGATAAATTTGCAATCACTTCAAGGTCATATAATTTAAAGGGGTAAAAAAACAATTAAAACGATTTAAATCCTTGAAACTTCCTTAAAAAGTCTTGAAATTCTTTTAGATATTTTGAAATCGTATAAACTTTATACCTGATATAAACGCAACCTCTCTTTTATGACAGGATTCGAAAGCGATAATAATCCTTCAATATATGCTATCAGAAAGACGATTTTTGTCTCAGACAAATGAACCTCAGATCAAGTGGATTTAGACGTTACATGCGATTCTGAATCGATCTGAACCTACTATTTTTCATCATATTTTGGCCCTTTAAAATTTATGACTTTGAAGTGATTGAAAATTTATCTGAACAATTTGTTTTCAAGATATTCTGAAACTATATGGATTTAGACGTTTCAGACGATTCTGACTCGATCTATACCTACTGTTTTAAATCATTTTTATTTGCTCCTCTTTAACATTTATTACGTTGATTATTTATTTTTAAGACATTCTGAGACCGCTGTGTGGACGTTTCAGATGAAATCTCGATTTGCACCTATTCTAAAGAAACTTTTCTTTAATTTCTTATAAAAGTGTGTACATCGTCTAAACTTAATAAAAACGGAATTAGCCATATTTAAAATAGGGTTGTAACGAGGCCCTGGAAGGCATTTCTATATTCATTAAAAATATTTTAATGTTATAGGACATTTATAGGGCAATGGTACAATAGTAATATCGTATTAATATCAATTTGCTGATAGTGAAACAGGACATTAAATTTTTTCACGTTGAAATAAAACATTCAAATATTGTGAATAACGATTCCGCAGAATATTTTTTTAATCCTGATGGGGTATTGACCAGTTTTTTCCTAGGTGGGATATTTACTATAGGGTGGATTCAGCCCAGTATGAAATTTCAGGGCAGCGAGAAAATTCCATTAAAGCTAGAAAAATGAATTTAATCTCAAAAACGTATTTTTTAAAGCTAAAGTTTAATATTGACTTTGCTCCTCTTCCCTGCTTTGTATTACGAGAAGAGACTTAGTTCCCCTCGACTACCCTATGTCATTCGTAAAGTTTAAAGTCCGACCCTCGCTCGGTGTCGTTCGTAAAGTAGAGAAATTAAGATGAGTATGACGCGAGTTCAGCGGCAGGGGGCAAAAAGTTCTCTTTATTTAATGGCGAGCGCGTGTGGGTCTTTAAATTTATGAAAGCCTGTATGATGTGGCTAACCAATACAAAACTCAGTATATATTGTTCAACTGACGCAAATTTCGCCATTCATTAGAGACTCTCAAAAAAAAGAGTCTAACAAAAAAAAAAAACGAAAATTGCGAAAGAAGAAGAAGAAGAAGAAGTTTAACTTTTTAGTTTGGAAAAAACGAGGATTGCTTTACAGCCAGTTGAACTCTTCCTGCATAGAGGAGGGAATGGGTACTTGACTGTTTTTCATGAATTATTAAAGGATTTACGCGACACTGATAGAATTTGCATTTCCCATTTCGGGCTCGTTCGTCCGAGTTTGTCGAATGATGCGCAGCTTTCTTGATATCTGAGGGAACGTCATTATAATATTCTTCTTGTTCCAATTCAAAGTTGCACAAATAAAATTGTCGCAATGAGGTAATCAAATCTAAGATTTTTGTGGAAGTTTAAAAGAAACGAGAGTCCGCGAGTGTCGTAAAAACCTTTTTGTAATAGTCGGGGAAAAAAATCTCCATTGATTTTCGCTGATGCAAAATACGAACGTGTTAATTCTTTATGAATAGATAACTCCCGCAATGAAAGCTCTTTATTAAAGTAATATTGCCTTACTTGGTTCCCTATATATAACTGAGGGGGAAAATCGCATCTTCAGTGCCTTTGAAACCAGGAATATGAACGTCTGAAACGATCAAAGCACGGATGGCTGCTTGCTCGTTCTCTATTTGAACGATAAGAACGAGGGTGAATGTATGCACATGAGGCAGATGACAGCTGAGGAAATGTGGCTTGATATTCTAGAAGGAATTTCATGATTTTCAAACCGTCTTGTTCCACTCTATTTTTAAAGGAATCGAATAATTTCGAGCTGAATTTCCAAACACTTTAATGCTCTTTACTCCTTTAATTCTCAAAGGCTCTTCACTGAAAGCAATATGCAGTTGGTTGGGATTACTATTGATAAGTAGGTCTGCTAATTAAAACTACTTTTACCACTTTTTTTTTTGCCACACAACCAATTTTAAAAATACCTAAAAAGAAGACAAAAGCGGGGATTGAAAGAGATAGGCGAGAGCTACTTTAAAGTATCTTTTGATGCTATCTATGAGACTCATACCTTTTTCCATAGAATATCCATATTTGTATCAAGAACGGTAATAAAGCATGTAGAAACGACGTAATATAACCACTAATATCTCTGGTAACACGCCCTCGTCCTTCAAAGCTAAACGGGCGAACGAAACCCCAACTCATATAAATGCCACCCTCCATACACGATGCCTCTCGTACACACATATATGCATCTATATATATTTATATGTATACATACACATTGCACATATACATCTAAGCATAAATACAAACATTCGTATATATATATAGAGAGAGAGAGAGACCCGTCCGAAAAGGAATGTTGGCTCGTGCATCCCAGCGGAAAACTAGACGAGAATATTGCTCGTGGAAAATGTATCGAGATACCAGTGCTTGAAGGATAATTTACATCCTCATAACAGGATAATATACTAACAATTCATCACGGTTATTGCAACACTGTTAAAGATTCCGAGCTTGGCTTCAAAGTTAAGATCCTCGGCGTGAAACCATTCCAGAAAAATAATTTTAAGACATTTCAAGTGACTAACGAATTTCAAAGGATCCTAAAACAGAATATTCTATATAAAAAATTGTAAAGTTTGCAAGGACATTGAATACACACACAGACATTTAATTTTACATTGAAACTTTAATAATTTACTTTTTTGTTTGAGAAAATGAAAAGCCATTTTGTTTTAAAACAAAAATTTCCCTTTCATGCATTGTTTTCATAAAATGGATATTTGTGTGTATCGAATATGTGCATGAATCATAATAAATGCATTGAGAGCATATTAATGGCTTTCTAAATTACATTTTAACAATGACCACATATAAAGTCAAATTGTATACTTTCAGGAATGTTTTCAAAACCGAAAACCCTGTGGATATGACGATCGTAAATAAAGTTCATTTATACACTTAATATAATGAAATTGGCATTATCAGTGTATATCGCGAATTTCGAATTAATAACGAGTGCAATCATTTATCATTATTAAAGTCGACAGTATACAGGGATTATGTTACAATTCGTTGATAACGATAGCCACAATTGTTACTACTGCCTGGCAATTTCAATTCTGGCTCTCTTTATAATCCAGTAACTGTTTGGGTTCATAAAATTAAACTCTTTAACAGCAGTAATACGAGCCATATCTTTTTATTTCCCACTGAAATCGAGAAAGAAGTAAAAGTCAGGATTTCAATCAATCTCATACAAAATCTAAGATATTGGCGAGTATTATGGCGAGTATTATTTTTGAAAAATGTAAAGGAGCCCACAAATTTTTACTGGTGCCCAAAAAAGCCCAAAAAAGTCAAAAAATATAAGATGATGGATAACATAAATTTATAAGCGGGAAAAGTACGGGAATTGTCCGTGAATTGCGTGGACAAAATTTAGTAAGAGAATCTGAGTAAGATTATCATATATAATTACTAGTAAATATCATTATATCGCTCTAAAACTGGAACAGTATATGTTAGAAAGGTAAGACCGATAATTTTTTACTTGATTTTCTAAATCAATTTCGTTCTCAGGAACAATTTGTCGGGAACCCACGCGCTATCCCTTCAGGCTGTCGATTGTAACTGTATAAGGTGGAAAATACGATTCACTTCTCGCGAAATAATAATATAAATTACTCAATCTTTTGACACATTTTTTCATCAACGAGCTGAACGCGTTCATTCGATTGAATTAAGCATTAAACTGACGGCGGAATGAATGTCGAGCGTTTCAATTAAGCGCCCATGAAAGGTTACACCACTTTGATTGCGCAAACTTTCTCGGAGGTAAACCATGATATCGCGAGAGTTTCGTTCATCCGATTTTTAATCTCAATCGCAAAAGAAATCGACCTGAGAAATTTGCCGTTCGAGGGGATTTAATTAACGAAGCAAGAGCAGTCAGTCGAGTCTCGTTTTTGTCAGTGAATTGGCGAAAAAAACGCTTGCACGAATTTCACTTATCTCAACAACATGAGTAATGAAGACCATTTCAAGTTCTGATAATTTTATGTAAAAAAGAAAATATGTAATAAATAAAAAAGATACATTTTTTTAATTACTTTGAGTTTCGGTGGATATATGTGTTTTGGTTGATTTTGAATCAATCTGTACCTTGAAATTGGTGAACATGTTGACATTTTCGCGACTTAGGAAGCACGTCTATTCTTTTGGCTGTTTATACAAGTTAGGGTTGGCGTCGTGTCGGCTGCCCAACTTATGAAAAGAGAAACATTGCGGTAATCTTAGCACGTCGCGAGTGTTCTATTGTTAGGTAAACGCCCGACATCATGACGTGAGAAAGGTGTAAATGTTACTCTCGTTGCTTAAGGTGAATGCACAATGTCCAGGATTGGCGAAAGCACCTCTGCACCAAATGTCTCGGCGCGGCATCAGGAAACGTCTTGAGCGTGAGTCATTTTCCTAGAGCGGAAGAAGAAGCAAAAAAAAGAAAAAAAAAAAAAAGAAGAATGGAATAAAGGGGAAAAACGGTGGACGATTCGCCCGAGGTCACCCTTTTTTCCGGAATCGCGGACTCGTTCTAGTGAGGCTTTTGTGTCACACAATGGAACAATCGATAGGAAACGATCAGCCCTCGCTTGTGCGATTAAAGAGGCCTCGAAACTCTTCTTTTTTAATGGAGCTTTCTCGAGCGCGGAATATTTAACGTGAAAAGAGTCCATTTTCCACGAGATTCATTCCACGAAAATTTATTTCAGTGCTTCGCTGTAATCTTTATTTGATGATGTGCAATTTTTTAGTATTCAATCAATAAAGATTTTAAAGACAATTTTTTAATAAATCTTATGACTGAATAGTTCTGAACGTTCAAATGAACGATGAAAAAAAATTTTTTTTCGTTTCTTCTAGTGAGAATAGGTTGTGGCGACTTAACACATTCTATATAAAAAAAATCGCAAACTTTTTAATAACGGGGGTCGAAAACCACCTCTAGTGATAAGACTCTTCGAGCATCACTAAATCGGCTTAAAACCCAACAACCCAATAAAAAACATAGGATTTTTAAACGTGGAAAATTCTCTTTAATAATCCCCATATTATTTGCTTTTTTTCTTTATTTAGAGGAATAATCTACTCACAGGGGGAATAATTCTCCAGTCTAATTGTTCTAACTAAAATATGAAGCAAATTATAACGAATATTGATACAACAAATTTCCCGGTGCGTTCACTGTATTGCGTTGAATTTTTTATAATTTTTTTTGCAACTAATTGATTCGCTTAATTGTATATGTGGAGAATTTTACTCTCTGATTACAAAGTGACCTGATTAGCACTCGTATTCCGAACGATATCGACAAGTACGTTAAGCCGACACTCTGTATGTATATATTGTATATAGAACATAGTGTGTCATTGCTTCCTCAATTATTGTCCATGCTTTTAGTACGCAACTAAAAATTGACATTACCATTTCGTCCAAGTATTTAGTAGTATTTCTCTCTGTGTGAAGATCAATACCTACAATTTTAATGTAGTCGACTCTTCACTATTTGTACTCTTGTACAAAAAATATTAATTAATATTAATAATATTGTATTAATAACATTACCTTATTGAACGTTCATTATTTTGTTCTTCATTTAATTTGAGGCAAATGTAAACAATTTAAAATGAAAATCCTTTATTAGGAATTTTGTCAAATTTTATGTACATATACATAGCTTATGAATTAAAAATGTTTCAAATTGGAAAATAGAGCGTACGTACAGAGTTTCGCAATAAAATTAACAGCGTTCAAAACGTACATGCGGTATTGCGAATCGAGTCGGAATTGACAATAAATAAAATAAAGAGCGATATGAATGATATTCCACTTTTACACAAATTTCACATTGGGTCCCGTGTGAATCGAGCAATCATGTAAAAACAGTAGTCAAAGACCATAGAAAATTTGCAGTCTAATTTCATTGATTATAAAAATCTTCAAAATTCAAGAAAATAACTTTACTTGAAAAAGAATTAAGAGTCTTGTAAGAGCCAGAAATGAGATTCTAAAATATTTTCACGTAGTTTTTAAGTTTCTATGCACACTTTGACGGTGAAATATTACCATAAGCGCATGTATGAATGAGCCTCGCCTATATGTTAGCGCTTTCCTGGTACGTTATCCACTTCTGAGAAAGTACCGGTGCTTTTCGGCTAGACATCACCCTCGGAGGCTCACGAACGTACAGATGTGGGTGTGGATGATGTAGATGTAGATTTGGGTGTAGGTGTGGAGCAGGTGTGGGTGGTGGCTTGGTACAAACGGCTTATCTACTCTATAGTCTGTATACGATAGACACTTAGAAAATGTGTCCCCTGCCTTCCTTCTTCGCCTCTATTCCGCCGCCGCCGCCGCCGCCGCCGCCGCGACGCGTCATGCCGCAATCATTTTCTCTTTCGTTGGCATGAGCACTCGACTCACTCTTTTGCATCGTCTAAACTCTAAGAACAATGTCAGTCGGTGATGTCATATGTACTTGTGAGCACATGTTGCTCGCTTTGCGAACCATCGAGCACAGAGTCGATGTTTACTTATGCGTTGAAGCGTGCGTGAGGGAGATAAGCACGTTCCACAATCCGCAAGTCGGCTTCACTTTTTCTTTCCAAGTGGGAATTCAACCAAGGTTTTATTACGTTTTACTTAAAAACTTCTTTATATACTCTATATGTATTCGAGTAATGTTCTTTGGCTTATATAAAAGATTATTAAAAAATGAATGAATTTATTGACAATCCAGGTACTACATTATTTGTAAACGGAAGCTAATCAAAAGCTGCGAAAGGACCTAAACCAACAACGAGATTGACACTAACGACATGGACAAATAGCGTAGCAGCTGTAAGGTGCGTTTCAGTAGTTCTCGTTCTTCAAACTCGTTCTTCCAACCGAACACACCACCAACCACTGATCACGCCGGGGGGTCGACTGACTCTATAACGACTCTCATGCATAGTCAACGTCACGGCTGTTTACACCCATAACTGTCGTTAAGTGTAAAGCGTGGGTGGCTCTCGCGACCGTGATACACCCAACCTGCGATTAGCCTTTTCGAAACACCGCGCCGCGTTTTCTAGTTTTTTCCTCGCGATATTACGAATATCTTGCAGGTGCGCTCAACTGTCAAACTCGGCCACTAAAGTGTCTAGCTGGAGAAAGCTTTCAGTCGATCGAGATCAGATTTTACGATAGCCTATCTGTCCTTAACTAATCTGGAGAAATTAATTATCCGGTAAATTACAGTTTAGTGCTGCAAAGCGTTATAATGTGGTCCGTTCTCGATTTACGATTACAACGTTAGTTTTATATGAGTAGTTAACGTAGTGGATACTTAAATTGCAGATAAAAATTCCAGGATGATCGCAGTGTATTTCCGGAGTTACGAATTTTTTTCTTGACGATTTTTCTCACTAAATTATATAAGATAATTAAGCGAGCAGTAGGAATTTATTCGCAATTAATGAAAAAATACATTAATCTTTCAAAAACGTCAATAAGGCACGCGAAAAGCATGAGGTCGGGATAAGTAAAACTTATAATGAAATAAAATGTGCAATAAAGTCCTATCGGCAGCTCCAAGTACGCCTCGCCCGATGCGATGTAATGCGATGCTAGCTTCCCGCCTCGAATTTTATTATATCTCAATTAGAAATAATGAACAGCCACAATTTCTAGGCGGAAATATTCAGCGTGAGTTTAAATTTCTTAAATTCTTTACTTTTTGTAGCTTTGTAGTCGTTACATTTTTCAATATTTTAAAAATGGTTTAATTAAACTTTCCTCAGTTGATATAGTATATATTGTACATCAATATACTATATCAATTCTTAAAATATCTATATATCCATCTATAAAGTTCGCATCGCTGAAACCGTAGCTCTCAAACTTTCGGTTTTTTTCCCGGTCACTTCACTGTGAAAAAAGAGTTGTTTTTGAGAGAGGAAGAATTGTGCTCTGGGCCGTTTCATTCAATTATTCCTCGAGCACCACAGAATTTTTCCAAGCCAGGAAAATCGCAGCTGTTTCTTTCCTCGTCCTTCCCGGTCTTCTTTTGTAACCATCTGAGTGAAATTCGACCGATCCAACACCGACTTTAAAGAAATTGAACTTCAATGAAAACATTATTCCTTTTATCTCGAATGTTTACTCCCAACATTCAGTTTTTGGAACCGCTATATATTTCAATAATACTCCTGAGAAAGTATTTCTAAAAGATTAAGTGCTAAGCTTTCCGATCATGTCTCTATTTTTTATCTCATATTTTCGTAAAGATAGCATTTACAAGAAAAAAATTGATAACTTTTCATGTGTTTATTATGAGATTTGTCTTCTGATTCGAATTCAAAACCATAGCTGTTACATAAGTGTTGTTTGAAAGGTAAAAGTTGAGGGAGAGCGAGTTCGAGTAGGTATCGGATTCCGATAAGATAAACTAAATAAATAAGTTATACCGTCCGACGATCTACCAAACTCGGTTCAAAATGTCTATATCCCTGAAACCAGTTATGCTGAATCGCTGCAATATTATTCAGACTGAAATTTTATTCAAATCGCCAAATTAAGGTTTAAAAAGTCTTTTATTCAAAACTTCTTTTACCCTTTTAAGACGGCTCGAAATGCGTCTAAAACATTTGCTACATCAATTTAGAATCGATACGGAAGGTAAACATCTGGTCATCAGATTGCGCTTCTGAAAGTAATAAATTTGTTTTCCATTTGAGGACCACTGAACAAAATATAATCAATAAATTCGTGATTGGTCAATTGTGTTCACTTCCGTCACTATTGAAGAAGATTTTATAATCGAAAATAATTTTTTGCATGCATAACCAGACTGAAAAGTATATATATAAATTTCGGAACAAAGTGTTGTCGATAAATTCGTTATTGGTCATAATAACACAATTTGACGCTGCAGAGTGCAGCCTATTTATTTTTGAAATCCGCTCTAAATTTAAGTTTGAATCTATTCGAACTGAAATTGACCTTTGAGTCTCTATAGTAAAGAATCGCAGACTCACGTATTCGGGGCGCTGCGCTGTAGCTGCACAGTGACCGTCTGGCATTTGCGACCCACTGTATTCTATTTACCAGCGATTTCACGAGGCGATTTATAACGCCGACGGCGAACAAGTAACGACCCGGAGATGTTCGCGGGGGCAATGCCGTGACGGCAGCGTCCATTACGGCATTCCTCTATTACACACTACCGTGTACTCAGTACTGAATACTGAAAACAGACTTCATCTCACTCTTCTGCATCCTTCTCACTCTTTTATTCCATCCCACGCATGTAGTCTGTCGCCGTGATATCGGCTACGCGAAATACGTGTAGTCAGTGCGAGGCCAGTTACTTACACTTGTCGCGATGCTTTTACCCTCTCGACGTTTCACAGCGATTCGTCGGCTCGCGAAATACATTACGCGCTACATTCGAAGAGGCCAGCCGATAAAAGTCATGTATAAGGAGAAGGTGATTTAACCCGGAACACTCACTGTGTGGAAAAAGGGCATTGAGCATCGGATTTCGAGACTAAATACCAATTCTTGGTGTTGAAATTTGAGTCGCATAAATATTCCCTAAATTCTATTCGTCATTATTGGAAAAATACAGGTTATGGAAATAACACAATAATTGAGAACAAAGACATTAATTTTATTTAAGACACTTGGAAGGCAGGTCTTTACTGATCATATACATATACACACTATACACATTTTAATCCATGGTTATAGTTTACATTATATAGATTACATATAGATTACACACAGTCTCTTGGATCTTTGTTCCAGACTTCTTAGAATATATGACGAGTAACGGAAATATTAAAATACTGCGAAATGTAGAGTATGTTTTGCCCTATATACATTTTTAATTGTTGAAATAATCCAACAATCATAATTCCCATTTGATCCAATTTCTATGCACTCGAATTATTATTCTACCTAGAAACTGAAGAGTACTTTTTAATTCCCAGGGAGTCGAAAGTACTTTTCAGTCCCAAGGGAGAAATCGATTTTTTTTTAATAATCCATAATGGCGTAACTTCCATAAATAAAAAAATGTATTCTTTTGACTCAAAATTTTGGGATTTGTCAATTTCTAAATAAATGTTTTTTGTTTAATTTTCTCTAATTTCCTTTTCTTGTTTGTTGCAGGTAAGACTTGACGATTCCGAAACTGAATCTTATTCAAGTAGGGTAAGGTATTAAAATCCTGATTCAATTTGCAAAAATAGCCTTCTTGTATAATATAAATATAAGCTCTCTTTTTTATAATATGTTTTTGTTTCTTAAAGTATATTTAATTATTTATGTCGATAACCCCGTCTTAAGACGGGACAGACAAAAGAAGGCGGAGGTCAGCGGCGCGTGAAGCGCGCTTTCGACCTGAGACCGCCATTGCAAAATCCTGATTAATGGTAGGATAACATTAAGTAAACACTTTAATATCACCGTCTTAAGACTTGCAATTACGGTTCTAGAAAGTACCTTTGTAACATACGTCCTGTGAAAATGTCGCGCAAATTTATTCGTAATTTATTCATTTTACTGCTTTTTTAAATCGTTTTTTATTTAAATTTTATATATTCAATAGATTTAATAAAAGTAATCATTCAGATTCTTGTCTTGAGAATGGGTAAAGAATGGTCATTAGAATTCCGCAGTTCTTTTTCTCTTCTTTAGGTTATCAGTCTCCGCGCCATTATAGCTTGGACGATCGCCTGTGTTCTTTTCAAGTAGTAATTAATCAAGACGAAATTAATTAAGGAAGACCCCCGCCCCCTCACCGGAAACACTGTTCTTTTAAAGGAGTTCAACTGTTCGCGTGATTCTTAATCTCCCGAAAATAATCGATCAACTTTTAATTATAATTATTAGCCTAAAGCAGTGGTACACCTAATTTTTTTTAAAGAGAAAGAAATTCTATTTAAGCACGATAATTTTTTAAGATACTGATATTTATAACTTCTACATCTATTTACGGACTTTGTCACAAAAAGAAAAGATAAAATCGTTAAAAGAATTACAAAAATTTCCTCTCACGCTGATTTTGATGCGGGTCTGTGTGGAGAGGACATTTCTAGTATGAAATGAATTTTCTGTCGAGTTTCTCCAATTTTCCGAAGTTTCCAAATTTTTCATCTCTGATTCCAACTGCGGTATTAATATTTGCCGTTCAATGGCAGTCCACTGACCCAGATGCTGTTCCATAATGGGTATACGAGAGTCTTGAAACTTCCCACTTGGTTGCGCTATTTCGTTTCCAGGTTTGTACACCTACATGTTTCTTTTGCTTCTTCTATTCGTAGAAAGTATTAGAAGGCGAATTTTCAGTTCAAAATCATGCTTGCAACACCTATTGAAAACTTATATTTATAAGGTTTCTAATATACATATATAAATTAATATGTAATAAGAAATCAGTTGATAGCAATTTCAGAAAATTTAATTAACATTGTTTGCTCTATATGAGCCGATAATAGAACCGAAATGTTAAAATACTGGCGAATAATTAGCATGTGTATGCGATCATTTCCACGGGTTATATGAATTTTAATTTTTTAGTGTATGTATATAATGCGAAACGCAGTCAATAAAGCGTAGCGTTGGATATTTACATGAAAAACCACATGCTCCTAAATAAACTACCTCTATGCTCTGTTTTTATTTAGCTTCGCGCCCTGTTAATGAAATTCAAGAATTAACGACCTGCACAACAGGTGCCGTCAGTTCACTCCCAGATTTTACTAACTTTTAAGCATGACGATGAGTTAACTACCCAAGAAATCTGCTTCTCAACAAAAACTCTCTGAAGTTCGTTGACATTTTGAAAATTTCGCGAAACATTTTTAAAACTCTTGAATTGAAATGCCATTATAAATCTCGGAAGAATCCTACGAAATCTGTTACATTATGTATAAATCTTTTGAAATCTGAACAACAGGTCCCGCAAACCCACTCCTAGATCGAAGTAACTTTTCTAATAGCCGGTTGATGACGATTGGAATACTTGGCATATCATCTCAGAAACTTATCGCTATCATAGAAAGTTTCAAAACGACTTGATAGAAGCAAAGTACCAGACGATAAGATCGAGACTATGAGAAGGAGGAAAGGGGAGTACTGTCCTTTTAAGAGGATATTAAAATTTACGAGTTCGTAGGGAATGGGTAGGTAGTGGTTCAACATGGTTGGATATGACCAATAAAATCTGGAAAAAGATACAACTAAAACCAGAATGGACTTCTTTGGCTTCCTCAAGTTTGGAAGATATCTTCCGACGGAAATGCGACTTTATTCATATCATTTATAGTTCGTAGTTTGGTGGAAGAACTATACTTTTAAGTTGTCAAGATTATCCGTATGAGATTGTTTAGAAGTCCAATTCTTTAGGATCGTTTAAAATAGATGTTTAAAGGGGTTAAGAAAAACGACCAATTCAAGGTCATAAAAAATTGTTTGAATCCCTTGGAAAAACAAGAAATAGTAATAAGTTCAGATCAATCCCAACTGCTTAAGATATATCCAAGCTCCTATCATTCCTAATAGAAGCTGCTTTTTTAATAATATATTATTATCTTTGTCATTCTTTTCTCTACTTTTATGTAAGTTTTCATAACTATTCGGTAGGAGTCTATGGCACATGGTGCCGGAACAAATGCTAACAAGCCGATGATAGCTGGACATTAATGCGCGACTAATATGCACCATTAACTTTCGCTCGGTTGGTAATCATCTGTGAAGTTAGCTATTTACCTGTCTATCTAGACTTGATAGTGCTGAAGAAAAAAGGAAGTAAATCCCTATCTTGAACGCATATTAATCGAACATACATACACTGATTACTTATCCTGCGTCACTGCTGCGACAGATCCCTTCTGACAAGACTAATTTAATTCACGCGGAAGTTAAATTTGAAATTAAAGGCGTTCATATATTACCAGAAACTGTATAAAGCAAATTAGATAAACACGCATTAATCAGAATATGTTGTTTGCAGAGAAGATTCAGAAGATGTATTTATCTTTGCAGAGTGTAACGTTCACCGAGTTACAATATATATATATGAAAATCATTGGAATATCATTTTTCAGATCTTGTAATTGATGACAAGACTGTGGTGAGTGGATTGCACATTTTAAGATGCTGTAGCTAAACATCAGTAGAGGTAGGATATGCACCAGAGAGGAATAAAGTGGATAGAGATGAATGGACGTGTCTGAGGATAGATGGGGGTCGATTGAAGTGCATAGAGGTGCTCAAGTGCAGTGCCGGATTATAACCAGCAAACCCTGGGGTTTCAGGTAACCATTCAGAATGGAAGTATGCGGATCCGGGATTTTTTTTAAGTATCTCACTAGTCAGAAATGGATGGTCGATAAACCATAAAAACAACGCAAAGCCGCGTTGGATTTGCACAGGGAATCTATAAATATAATTCCAGAAATATCAGTCATATAGTTGTGAAAAGTAGATAGTGTGAGGTTTATAGCGATAGTGTCATTTTTTAGGTATAACATTTGCAGAATGTTATGTCATTGAAGCATTGAATTAAAAGGTGTTTCTTATATGTATCATAGGCAAAGTCATTACGTTCCGTCAAAGTTACGGCATACGCAAGTCTGTCGAGCAAAGGCATCTTTCTGATCTTTATTCAAAGTCTATATATATATATATAGAAATTTGTTGGAGACTGAATCTTTTCTTTGGTTTCGACGGAAGGTCATTAAAAATTTTTAATTTATGCAAGACACAGCTACTTCTCACAGAACTTCTGATGTCTTATTTTTTGCTCTTCAGGAAATTTACGACACTCGTTTTATTAGGCTAGATAATTCCGAAATTTGCAAATGGATGGATATAGTTACCTGTCTATTCACCCAATTGAAATCCTGTTGATTACAATTTTTGCAGATACATTAAGAATCTTGTTTAGTTTAAAAATACCAAATGATTTATTTTGGAAGTATCTTTATGGACTCCTTGTAATAGGGTTTTTATTTCGTGGCTACAAACGAATGCCAGTAGCCATTAGTATCCTGCAAAGCCGCAATCGGCTGGTTCGAGAGACACGAAGCAGGAGAAACTTTGCCAAACATATAAGACAGCTTGCCGAGTAACCACCGCACCGGTACGGGGTCTCCGACACTCGTCAAACCAGTTTTAGCGACTACTTCCTTCGGGATGAGTCGAGCAGCAGGTACAGGTCGTTGTGTATACAATATACATCCTCTCCATAACAATGCTGACCACCTTGCACTTGCCTTAGTGTTGCACGTAAAATGCTGACGCCTTGCGATATTTTATTCGTACTTCCGGCCGTCTGAATATCATGTTTGCCAGTGGGATCGTATTATCATGATTATTTTCATTATAGAAGAGAAAGTTCTCACCGATAGTATGGTTTGCCCGGACTGCACCCACTCATCCGAAAGACGGTTATTTGATTGTTTCCCACCGAATGTAGATCTAACTGAACGTTTTCGTACAAAGTTTTAAGACTTGTTTAGTTGCATGCTAATCTTTCCGTCCCATACGTATTTATTATTATTTTTCCAATGTCCTATATGCCTAAAAAGAGTACGATCCACTGGAAGGTGTAATTTCCAGATAAGAGGCTCTGATGGGGTACTTTGCATCCGTTTTCTGACGGGATCGTGATCTCCTCACCTTCTCTTACTCTCAGTTTCTTTTCCCTTCATGGAAGATTCCCCGAGGGCTGCAGTTGCGCACTAGTAGCGGTGGCGATGATCGATGACAAATGATTCCAACCGACCAAAATTATAGTAACTCGATAGGTCTTGTACTACTGATGGAGAAACATGAGTCGAACACCGAGCACCAGAGACGAGGCCGGGGGAGGAGGGTTATCAATTACCTGCGCTTCGTGCTCGTCAACACACGATGTAGCACAACGTATCTACCTCTTGTACAGATCGAACATTGCAAAATTTTGCGCTTTTATCCAAGTTATTAACGAAAATTAGAAAGTTAAATTACACAAAAGTGGCCTTGAAACTCTACGGAAATGCACGTTTCAGCCAATTCGATCGAAATCGATCTGTACCTATTAATTTTAACAATTTATATTTTTTTCCCCTTTAAACTGTATGACCTTGAATTCAGTTTCCCATTTTTATTCGATTTTTGATGACACAAAAGAACCAAAATGTGAAAAGTGCGGTGTAAAATAATTAGGGAGCGGTTGAACCAAATTCGGCAGTCTTGACGAGTGACACTGACAGATCGGAACGAAATGCTTATTAGGGAACGACTCACGAGAAGCAGACGACGCCTCGTTAGCTTGTTAAGGTTAAATTAACCTCGATAGACTGTCGTTTGTACTAATAAGATGAGACACAAGTGTCAAAATGTCAATCCCGGTCCTCCAACGAGTCATCAAACACTTTTATCTTATCCGATGAATCTTTTTTCGCCACTAATAATCTCAACTTGCCAATTTTTTGGTAATAATTCTGAAGAAATTGATGTAAGGGAAAAGGGAAGAAAACAAAAAACAAAATTGACTGAATTCCAGAGCTTTTCATCTAGTAGCTTTGCTTCCAATCTCGGCAGAAATAAGAAAGCGAACAGGTTGAGAAAATTGCTGGGTCAACTTGTTCGAATTAAGAGGAGAAAAAAGCTGGTGCTGTATGTTGGACGGAAATTAATTTGGGCAAGTGTTTCCGTCTCACTTTCTCGAAATTGGCAAAAGCTGGATAGCCCTTTATTATTGTTTCGCTTGATTTGGCCGGAACACAATCTACAAATCGTTATTCACCAATGAATTGTGGCTACGATACTTACTACGTACGCCCCTAGGCTACAGAGAACAAGGTGATTTCTGCAAACACCATCAGAAGCTTTTTATACTTTTCTTTTTTCCCTCGTTTCAAGCTTCCGGGCTTTCCAGCTGAATTGCGGAGTTGTAAGAAAAGAATCATTATATATCGCGCTTTAAGAGGGTCACACAAGATTCAAAAACAATTACGAACTATGTATTAACAAAAGACTGTAGAGTGAAGAATATCAAAGTTCAATGTTAATTTTGTAACGCGTTTACATTAATTTCAATTAGCCCACACTGAATGTTTACACGACCAAGGACACATTGGAAAGATTTGCTAAGACACTTCCATATCATAGCTCAAAAGATTTTCGAATCTCTGCCAATTTAAATAACAATAGGCACTCTTAGAGTCTAAACCAATAACTTAAAACCTGATTTGAAAGCTTCTGCAGGAGCCTTATAAATACTTACTTGTTGGAAGAGTGCTGTCATAAAAATTGCAGATAGCCATTAGTAGTGAATAACCATTGAAAGGAAGTAAAAGCAGTTAATTCGATGTGCAATAATAAAGCAATGAATTATATAGATGCATTGTCAAGTTAAATGAAAATTCCAGCAAACTTTTTGCCAAGTTGACTCCCAATCGGGGAATGCCCTATAAGTGAAGAGAGTACAAAAACTTCCTACACTGGTTCGAAGCTGGATAAATAGGCGGTTTATTGTCTCTTATTGACCGACTGGCGAAACCGGTCCGAAGGCTCAAGATCAGTTTGGTTATTGACAATGAGTCATCTACTGAAGCGGAGACAGACTCACCACTCGCTGTCTGCGATTTCACCGAGATGAGAAACAGGGAAGATGGAGAATCTGCAATAAACTCGAGAGTTGCCTGCGAGCAAGTGAGAACGAAAATTTTAGGGAGGAGATACGCCCCAGGCTTATTAATCAATCTGTCGGAATGATCACTTTGCGATCGAATCCCATCATGGTCATCGTCGTCTCTTCTAAATTGAACAGACACGTACGTAAATCCCTTCAAAATTTTGGTTTAGCTTAGTTTAGTTTATTCATGACTTGCGCCTTTTGTACATTTGATTACAGAGTTTTCTTTTATCTCCGATGCTTCACTTAACAAAAGAAAAATTTGATATCAGTGAGTTTTAGTACGAAAAATCTTCCATAGACTTAGAATGAAACAGGATGTTGCATAATCTTGCCTTATCTTGTCTAAGAAAACATTACAGCGTTAATTCTTCCTCATTCACATTCCTCGACAATTTGCCTAATCCGAGGTCTAATCTTTCTCTGTTTGTTATTCTCAATTTCTGCTACTGTATCCTATTGTAATTGTATGTATAGGAATTAAATATCAAGCTCCTTTAATTACAATCGTTCAGTGGTTCTATTCTCTTATCTTCAATACTAATTTCTGATTTCTAATTCGGTTATCACAAAGCAGCTAAAGGTATGTAGTTGATTAATTAGAAAAGGAACGCAACCAACAAGAAGATCCTCTTATTTGAGAAAGTTAAGTCTTCTCGAGGCTCAAGAGGTAATCAATTTAATCCAGAATCAAATTATAGGTCTTTCCTGGTTTCTGATTAAGAGCAATTCTTGTCCATCGTATACTTTTTTTCTAAAAAGATATTCAATAATTTATTAGAAAGCACATTAATCAAATAATCCTGACTTTTTGATGTATATAACGATAAATTCTCCAACTTTGGCTGTGTGTGGTTGAGATTCCATCTATCGTATTCCCACTATATTTGTTGTATCTATATCGCGGGCAATAATTTTCTCAACACTAGCTTATAGCGTTTGCTTGGCATAAATCCCTGCATACTTAAACGTGTACAACTAAATACATATTGAAATCGCTCGTAACTCGACGAAGCACGGGCGTAATTATGGGAATTCGCATCCCCTTCACGTAGAATATTCTCTCAATCTCTCTTGTTTTTTCTTCTGATGCCCCTGCCGGTACGAGTTGGCTGGTTTCGTGGACCCCATCCACCACTTTTCTTCTTTTTCCTCCTCCTCATTCACCTATTTCATTCTACCCTTTCCTTCGACCGGATCTCGGATTTCCTGTACCTACTATTTTTAAGCGTATTTGTCTGTTCCTTTAAACGACATGATCTTGAAGTGACTGAACTTTGAAAATGTGTTTTTCCAAAAGATTTTTTGGGACTCTTTGGATATAGACGTTTCAGAAGATTTAGAATCAATCTGGACCTACCGTTTTCAACCTGACGGTAACGAGCAGAATTCGTGGGAAGGTTTTTAGGGATCTGCCAAATTGAGTTGTTGAAACTCGGCACGAATATTTTAATTCTTATCCAAATATTTTTTTGCAGTGCAGGATACTTTTTTTTTTAACATCAGCCAACGTAATTTAAAAAATAAATGACATCTTCTAAGACAGTGCTGTATGCTAAGAGCTTCTCAAGCCGTTAAGATATCAGAACCACTTTCCCCCTCAATCTAAGTTGGTAAACTACTTCTGTTGCCTCTTATTGTCGGTAATCTCGCTCGCTCCTCTTTTTATTCTCCCCTACGGTCATTGTTCTTCAGAGTCCGAGTCACAATCTTAAATCAAGGAGTCTGATTCCAGTTTAAGGAAGAACTGGTTTCAAGTTAACTTCGATGAGAGAAGTAAAAGCTTCTAAAGCAAGCACTGTCGCTCCTTCAATTTTCAAGATAAACAGACTCCTAATTTGGGTAGAGCTGCTCAGCGAGTTCTGGTCATGTTGACACTCTTTTTGTTCCGTGATTTTCTTGTTCTTGAGAATCATAACCCTCGCTTGAAACAATTTTATTCTGATTTAAAGAGGACTATACTAGAATTAAAGTGCCTTCAGTACAAATATTGAGATTACTTTCTAAATAGAAGTCTCTAGTGCGAACAGGAAGTCGACCCACGTTCTGCAGCTTTCACTCTTCAAAGGGTAACTGATTTTATAAAATATAAAATATAATCGCAGCCTCTTTTTTTTTAGAAACAATTATTTAATATTCAAATTATTTGGGTCTTCTCGCACCTGGGACCATCTATTTACGGCCCTGTCACTTGCTCTGCCTCTCTCCTGTCTGGTTCTTCCTTTACCCCTTCACCCTCGAGGCAATGTACCTCCAGAGGAACGTTGACCTCGTCTTTGCGGCCCTCTTCGCACTGAGTGGGCCCTCTTCTCTTCCTCTTTCCTCCACCTCTTCTTCTTCATCTCTCTTTGCCTTGGTGAACCTCGTCTCCCTGCGTCGCCAGGAATAAACTAACCTCTTCGACTCTTGCTTTTCGCTCGCGGTCATCGTCGAAGAATCGCGATAAGACTTGCGTGGAAATTAATTGGTCTGATTCGAAAAAATATCAGTCAGCACGCCCTCCGTTTCTTAAATACTCACTTTTTAGAGGGCACATTCAGAAAAGATTTTTTATCGCCAGGAGTCTCACAACTATGGACCCAAAAAGTAGCTGAAATTGGGTCACGTAGTTTATGGAAGACGCCTAATAATAATAATATTAATAATAATAATAATAATAATAATAATAATAATAATAATAATAATAATAAGGAAAAGTCATCAGGGTTGGACAGTAGTCAGGATTGAACATTTGCAAATTTTCTTATAAAAACACTCGCGCCATTTATTAACTTTTGTAAATAATAAATCTAAGTATTTTTATTTGACACCTATTTTTAATTAAAAATCACATGTACACCGTCTTTAATGACAATATAGGTAGTTGAGTAGTTAGCCTTTGTGAACACTGTCTAATTTTTCTTAACAGGAATCCTTAATTTACATAATTCCAGTTAATTCAGCATTTAGTAACGAGATTCAAATCCAGACCCTGACGTCAATAAAAATTCCTCTCTCCGCTGAAGACGAGTAGCACTTATATCACGAAGTGCATCTCTAGAGAGAGGAGGAAGAGAGTAAAAGAGAGAAGAGCGTGAGAGATTAAAATTTTTTTTTCTCTCTTCCGTATGTTTCTGGTTATCTTCGTCTGGTGTTCGCCGAGACGCAATCTATACGTCCCGCATCGCGATGTGACTTCTTTTGCGAACTATTATTCGCTCCCCCTCCCTCCCACCTTCTCTCACTCATCCCGAGAGGACATCTTTCGCCCGCAGACAATTCTCTTCGTGAAGAATCCGGGTGCCTTTTCAACGACTTGGTTCGTTCAGTCACTTGGATAGAGCTGGACGAGGTTAATCGCTACTTAACCCAATTTTATTCTCTCGCCGTAATGCGTCTCGAAGAACAATGGGATATATGCCCGCCCCGACATCATATCTTGCGGACCTCTCGCCAAACGTGATTTGGATTCGCGGCTGCTTTCCCTGATATAAAGTGCACACTCTATAAATGTAAGGGCGAACCTCTTCGTTCCCAGGCATTTCAGCTTGGCATTAATTTATGCTTTTCATGCGGATTAAAGTGAAAGATCGAATTATTGTTAATCATGGCGATTGGAAATAAATTACATATACAGATGATTTATCCTTTAATGAAATCCGCTAATAGTTAGGGTTTCGCTTTTCGGATTATATTAAAAGAAGATGTTTTGACTCGACTAAAATTTTCTATACTCGACTAAAAATGAATTAAAATCTTCCATAAGTCCTTAGCCAACTGTTGAAGATGAAGTTTGTTTTGTATTTATTTGAACTAAAACTGGTCTTCGGGATTAGGCTGGTCGATAAGAAAGAGACCATGACGATGGGGATTCAAGGAGAGTCGTCTACAACTCAGATACACATTTTTTTATGAAAAGTTTCGCCATGTCACGGTCTAATAAATTTCATGTATAGCGATCTGTCTTCCTCTTTCATTCCATTTCGCTCGCGTGTTATCTCGAAACTTGGCTGCGTGGGCCGTAAACCACGCGGCGTGCACTCGCATTTCGTACCAATCTGGAGATCGATCGCCCGGTAAAACCGATCTCTAGGATCTCTAGAGATCTCCGTTCTTGAGACGCGTCTTAACTTGACGACTCCGTTACCTCTTTGAATTTTTGTTCTCAGTTTCTTGAAAGGGGGCTATTTATTCCCACACACACACACACACACACACACACACACACACACACACACACAAAAGAAAATTAATCAAGATTAGAAACAATAAAAATTATTTCTGTTTAAGCAAATACTCCTACCTACCTACATATTGTAAAATGTATTATTGAACACGAAAGTGTGAATCGTCCTTGGATCCGTCATTCTGGCGAAATGAAATCATCTTTAATTAAATATTCTACTTTCTATCTGACATGCCTCACACAATTTCAAATGCAAAACGCTGACTTTGAATGGAGGACATTGAAATTGTTTGTCACTGTCGCTAGGAGAAGCTTTTTGGTTTGGAAAAGTCCTCAACTATTCCGTCGTGTTCATTTTTTGCTTCTTGTATATACCTGCGTATTGTACAAGTGATGTACGTTATCCAGATGAGTATTCTATCACGAAATTTTTCTCTAATTTTCTTTCTCTTCTCGTATGAGGCAACACGTCATAACGAATGGAGAACAATGGATTTTGGTATGCGTGGGGATAGATAATATTTCACAGTTTTGTGGACAATGGCGTCACGTTCCAGCACACTGTATCTTCTGGTCCTACTCCCCCCCATTCTCACCCTTCCTACCTCTTTTTCCATTTCTCCACATTCGCCAACACCGTGACATACCACACTTTACTCAGCCTCCATTGCTGTTAATTTTTTTTTTTTTGCATCTCTTTTTTCCTCTCTTTTTTCTTTCTGGAGGAACTAGCACGGAAAATGATGAACGGCGTGAAAAACCAAAACTCAATGGAGTACGATGTCCCAGTTGTTACTTGTTCGGATTTTTTTATGTGTTACTGTATTTTGTCATAGTACATTTCACCTCACGGAAAAAAGAAAATAACTGAATTTACCATTT
>UCOH01011609.1:22040-33860 GCA_900474275.1 Synergus japonicus | reverse complement strand
ATCTAATATATGCATGTATTACATTATAAATCTCTTAATTTTCAAGATTTCAAATCTTGAGTTAAAACGAATTTTTTATTTGTGAACACAACCAATTTTTAAAAATAAATGTGAGTATCTGTAATATAAGGTACTATAGCGTCTTGACGTCGACGTATGTAGGACATTCCTTTAGTTAACGTCTGATGGCACCACTGTAGGGATCTACTGCATCGACTGCCCACAACACTTCAACCACGCGAACCACACTTCTCTCACTTACTTTTCCCACTAGTGGGAAAAGTACTCACTTCTACCACTGTGACGTCATCAGTTGAGAAATCGACAACTTCTCCCTCTCGAGACGAGCCTCCGAAGTCGCATTTCCATCGCGGGTGTTGGACAAAAGAGATTTGTATAATATTTAAATGATTTAGTTCAATTTTAAAGGTTATTGAGAAATTTTAAAGGATTTCACGAGATTTTTATTATTTTTTATTTTTTATTTTTAAATAATTTTTTGACATTTTTTATTTCAAGAACTTTTCGTTCGTGATTTTAATGCACTTTAGCAAATTTTAAAGAATTTCACGAGCCTGCCTTGAAAAATTTTTGTGAATGATAAACGATTTTGTAAAATGATTGTAATGGATTTTGACGAATTTTAAGAGAAATTAAAGTTTTTTGAGGAAGTTAAAGGATTTGAAATGATTTTGAAGAATTGAAAAACAATTAGTGAAAATTTAAGGGTTTTCATGAAATATTGACAAAGAATTTCGTGGAATTTTTAGATGTTTCTAGGAATTTCAAGAAATTTCAATGGATTTTAAGGGATTTCAAAAGTTATAGGAAAATTTGACAGATTTTTACGAATATGTTAAATGTTGTGAAATGATTTTAAATTTCAAAAGATATAAAGTGATATTGCACGAAATTTTTGAAAAATTCCAATAGTATTTTTACTGAAAATTTCTTAACATTTTTAATACTTTTCTGGTAGAGAAATTTGTCTGAAAGTCAGGGAAAAGTCAGGGAATAGTCGGGGAATAGTCAGGGAAATTGAAAAATTAAATCTTGTAGCAATTATTTGTTAAAGTAATTCTTGCACGATGAAAGCATTACTATTTCCCCCCCCCCATAATTATAATAATAGAGAATAATAAGAAAGATAGATAGCGCAGTTTACAAAGTGGTTTAAAGTTACCGATAAAAAATAATTGAAAAATGGGTGTAGAGACAAAGGAAATCTAGGTTGATCGGCTGGACGTATGAAATCTGTTGTTAAATAAGAAGGCAGCTCTTAATTAAAGTGTAAGCCATCGTAAGGCTCTTAATTCTGCCAATAAAATGCTCGTTCCCGGGCATGTAGGCTCCATTGATGTCACTATTAAAAGCGCACACCACCTGAGCCCACGGTGAAAATAAGTAAATAATAGATAGGGAGAAGTACCCACTCTTTGTAGCCCTTTTTCTTGCTCTTTGTTACCGTCTTTCCAGAAACTGCCTTGGGTACTTGAGTACTGCCATTATTAGGACGCACCCTCGAGCACGCCACTGTATTCAGAGCACGTTCGACGATGTATTATGTCATAAAATTAGAAAAGTGATACGATTTAGGGTCGATAAAATCGACAACAGCGTTTTATTCTTCATTCTCTTCCAGTTACCTTCTTACCAAACCCAAGAAATGCACTTTACACAATCTATTTTATTCTCGTTAAAAACTCACTATTACATTGATTTGATTACTTTTACACTAAAATTCCTATGATAATTTTTTCTAATTTTATATTGAAATAAATTAATCTTCATTCATTTGATTTTAGTCTCAAAAGTAACTCTGTATTGCAATATTTATTGTGATAAGAATACAAAAAAGTTTTATTTATTTATTGACATAAAAGAGAAGAATATATAAATTGGATTTTATAATTAAAATTTCATTTTATAATTACTGTTTTTGTTAAAAATAATACAAAGCTAAAAAACGATAAGGATTTGACAAATGCGAAAGCTATTTGATGGGAAGTTGTTTTGAAAATAATAATGCAGACAGAGTATTCGTCAATTTAATTTTCATATTTAACTCGAATTCAACGTTTGCAAGCAGATCGCAAACAGTGTTCGCTCTGTTTGCTTACTTTTTATTGCGACTTGCTGCTACGAGCTGTGGTGCGCTATCTTCTCGGCTAAAATTATATATTAAAGGAATCTGTTGTAGAACTTCCGAGTGCATTAATCAAATGTATTTACAATTTGCTCTTCAAATTAATCTGCTTTTTGTTTAATCTGCATTTAAATTGATATAATTTATTGCAGTTAATTCAGAGGCTCGTCTGTAGGTAATTCCTTACATTTAATTCCACTTCTGACAATTATAGAAGTGCTCACAATTCGTCGTCGTCTTCAATTTGTAAGTCTAAGTGTCAATTCCAAAGTTCGTTTTCGTAAGTTTAGAAGTTAGGAGAGTTTAACATTCACGTATATTAAAGTAGAAGGTCTTTCGTGGAAAAATGGAAAGTCAGATAAGTAATTCATTATGAAGATTTGATTCATTATTACTTTCTTTCATATACCCTTAATATTCTAGTTTAAAATGCAGTGAAATAAACATTGACCCTATAAAATATCCCGAGAAAGTTGGACACCCTGTTTAAAAGGTCCATTCCCGAGATAAATAAATTAATAAGTGAATGAAAGAAAGGAATACATATTTAGAATTTAGAGGGCGAAATAGTGTAGGAAATATTTTGAAATGCTGTTAGGTATAATGTCTAGGGAATTCGCGATCTCAGGCAAGCTTTGGGAGGGTTGAGAAGCACTCAAGGGGCAGGAGAGTTTCGTGGGTCGAGGGTGACTCTACAACACATTTTAACTATCCAAATATAAGTTGAAGGTGTGCACCTTCGCTTTTACTATTCGCAACGAAACTCTTCCCAGCGGCTCCGTGCAGACTTGTATTTATATGCAAATGTGCGCGTGGCCAAAGCCGAACTAGAAACTTTTGATCTCGCGATATCCTTACCCAAGCCAAAGCACGCTCAGGAAAATTGTTGCATGAAAAAAGAAACAAATACAACAACAACACATTCCGGCATTAATCAGCGAGTTCTTGGCGCACACTTCCGAGTTCAAAACCAACTTTAAATGTATGATGAATATACACATTTAAATATCTATGTAAATTTTGGTTTCATATGTTTCATGTCATCATTATTCTTCATAGATTGGTAAAAATGTATTTTTACCTTTTCACCCCCTCTAGGTAGCCAATGTTATTTTCCTAAAATAATTATTTTAAATGTTTGATTTTATTGTCAACATGTCAAGTTATTGTCAACAAATGAAATGTTTGTTGTATTTAAAATGTCCAAAATAGGTAGACTAGATGTTCTGCAGGGTATACATTCATTAAAACTTTTTGATGTCACTTATTTCCCTGGTGTGTGTGGTTTTCATTCGATTTTTTTTTTTCCACCTAGATTGTCTCAGACCTCTGATGCTGGGAGAAATATGATAGCCCAGTTTTATCGCTGATAAATAGGAATTCTTCACAAGTCTCGACGATAACATATGAAACTTGTTCGCAAGTTCACTGCAATTTTTCCCGCTTTGCGCTAGCCTTTCCGAAATCGCTGAACTAATGAAGACAATTTGTCATGAATTTTTGAAAGCAAGAAAAATATAGTGAAAGAAAAATATAAGGAAAGAAAAATTTGTAAAAAATAGAAAATTAAGTAAATTATTGCAGAAGTGTTAACCTGGGAAATTCTACTTTAGTTCTTTATATTGGGAATTTTTTATTTTGTTTTTGAGTAAATATAATTAATAAATATAGCTTTCCACTTGAATTCCCTTTGAATAAACCTCTACACTTAATCTGGGAAACAAATCTTTCTTTTCCAGCAAAGATAACCCACAAAGAAAAAAAAAATGGCAATGTATCTTCAGAGGAATTTCACTTCTCTTTTTTGCTAACAGCATTAGGTGTAGTAATATTTTTTTCCGAGGAGGCCATTAGACGCTTTTGGTAACCCCAAGATCCTTTATATGTATCCCTAATGAAATCGAGCCATCCCGAAAGCGGGACCTTCTATTTCGGCCGTTTAAGCTACGGCTTTGTCCTTAACTTGGATAGCCAATCAGCTCGACGTAATTCCCTGCGAAGACGGTTAGATACTGCAGCAATCTGAGCAATATCTATCAATAAAGTTTAACTTGATTCCGAATGCTTACTTTCTCAAACCTCACCTTCAACCTATCGGAATCAAATTTCATACGGCATTATAAAATCGTCTTCCGGATTATTTAATGTATTTTGTAAGCACTTGTGAATTTATTTATTTTTTATTTTTTTCTTAACATTATTTTAACCTAATTTTTTAGCAAAATATATTTAAATCCCTTGAAAAATATGAAAGTTCCTTGAAATCCTTTGGAATACTCTAATCTTGAGATCCCTTATAAATCCTTCAATTTTTTTTTAAATCTCTTGAAATTCCGTAGTCGCTTGAAATTTCTTAAAATCCCGGGCAGTACTGAGTAAACTTCTGCTAGTTTTATATAAAATTATTTTAATATAATACTTTTTCATCTGAAATTATAGAGCTTTTTATCTCATGAATTAATCATATATAATACAATCTTTTTCTACTTTCATAGTTAAAAATTAATAACGAATATCTTCACTTTATGAAAGTTACGGAGGTATAAATCAGTTCTACATGTTCTGGGGCGATGCAAATATTTGTGTCAGCTTTTGTCATCGAGTGCTATTATTAACTGAGCCAGCTTCAAACAGACACACTTTTTGTCTGGTTTTTTATTTTTTGTTTCTGCGAAAGAACAGTTTTTACTACTTTTTTCAGGATTCGGATGCAAAAGTTGAATGAATCGATTCATTTAAATTCTTTTATACATATATATATATATATACTTATATACTATACTACTTACTCTATATCCCTATTCCCCTTTCAACTTCAGTGCGAAAATATGATTTTTATTTTTTCAAATTCATAAAATTTTATTACAGCGAAAAGGGTATATTCCTATAAGACACTTTTCATTGTAAAATATTATAATAGTCATAGTATTATAATATTCATTTTTACTTTTGACATTGAGAGTTGCAAAGATTAATATCTTTAATAGAAAATTGACTTTAGAAATAAGTGATACCTATATAAATAGAAAGTATGTAAAACTATAATAATTACAAAGATTGAAAAAATTACCTTGTCAGTAGAAATAAGCAGAGAAAAACTTGAAAATTTTCCTGTGGATTTTTTTATTATGAAGGTAGAATTATTTCCTATTTTCGATAGGAAATATTATAAATATTGCACTATCTCTTAAAGACTATATTGCGTTGAAGTTTCAGACGTCTAGTCTGACGATTTCTATGTATTTCATTTTTTTTATATTTATTGGATAAGGAATATCAAAAAAAAAATTCCCAAAATCATTTTATTCTTATTTATTTACTAGTAGAAATTTACTCGGCGTTGCCCGGATTTTTAAGAAATTTCAAGAGATTTTATAAAGATTTTAAGTGATTCCGGGAATTCCAAGATATTTTAATGAATTTCAAAGGATTTTTAAAAGCATTAAAAGCAGTTAAAGGATTTCCAAGCATTTTCACAAGATTTCAAGGGATTTTTACAAAATTTTTGAAAAATTATCAAAAGGTCGTGCCGAGATTTTAAAAAATTTTTATAGATTTCACAAGATTTTAGTGATAAGTGATTGTAAGGAATTTCAATTTTAGAGAATTTATTTTAATATGGAGAAGTGCCTAAATCAAATGAAATCCTTTAAAATTACTTGAAATTCTTTAAAAACTTTTAAATCTTCTTTAAATGCCATGGAATATCTTCAAATCTCTTAAAATTGGAACAATTGAAAAATAAAATTCCCGACATTTTAAAATTTCCGACAGTTTGTTTTTATTGTTTTTATTATTCTGTATTTTTAAAAATATTTTTCAATAATTTAAATTACTTATTTATTTATTAAAATCATTTTTTTTTTTAAATTTTCCAGTGTCTGGAATTTTACAGAGTTGGGAATTTTATATTATCGTCAGATTTCAGTCGCGAATTTTTCCGAATTTTCGGGTTTGATTCGGACAACAAAGTAATTTTGTTGGTATTTGCCAACAAAATTTATTTGTTGGCTCAACCAAATTATTATTGGGGAAAAAAAACGTTTTGTTAAACCAACAAATCGTTTTCTTGAACTAACAAAAATTTATTTCAGCTAACAAAACATATTTTGTTGCATAAAATATTTTTTTCAGTGCGGGAATTTTTAATTTCGAGAATTTTATAAACTGTCGGAAATTTCTAGTTTCAGGAATTTTAAAGTGTCAGGCATTTCATATTTTCAGCAATTTTATAATGTCGGAAATTTTATTTTTCCGAAATTTTCAGTCGTCCCTTAAAATTCCTTAAAAATCCCTTGAAATTATAATTTTTGAAATCTTATAAAATCTCTTGCAATTCTTTAGCCTCTTTAAAATTCATCTAAAACTTCTAAATAAAAATGTGTGGTCTTGGGAATAGTGGAAACTTTATTATTATTATTATTATTACAAAAAAGTAAAAAAAAATCGTCAGGTTATACGTCTGAAACTTGAACCCAATAAAGACTATAATTCCGGTTTTACAAAGAGATGTGACTTTACTATTCCCTTTTGTAAATTTAACATTTTTCTCTATGAATAAATGAACCATGTCCTATTATTTTCTCCAATATTACCAGTAACTTCCCAGTTTAATATTGAAAATACATAATTTCTAAAAAACTGACATTATATTCTCACTTTCCCATAGACTTTACGAAGAATGAATATTATAATACAACATTCTACAATAAAAACTTTCGAATTTTATTTTCTAAAAATCGTACGCATTAAAACAGAAAAGAGTGAATTTTCGCGTGTTCGTTTAACGTAAACGTTGCTGGAAACGGCAGCCTCATCCCCATGCAATGAGAGCTCGCTTCCGGAAAAAGGAAGTAGTACCTCTCAGGTAACTTAAAGCCCCCTGTCTACTCTTGTCTTTTCCCGAAGGATCGACTTTCTATTAAAAATATTAAATATTTCAATATGGGAAAAACCCTCTTCTCTCGACTCGCATCACGAAGTTCTGGCTCAGAATCCCTTCGAGGTGAGACCGCGGGAGAGAGCTGGAGAATGGAATTGTTGGTGAGGGGGTGGCGGGTAAAGCGTTGTAAAAGCAGGCGGGAGGCTTAGGGCTTTAAGCTTGTCGTGATTGAACTATTTATGTTGAACGTCGTGCGTATACCTAACGTAATCTACCTTGTGGCACATCCTTCTCTTCTTGCATACGCCCATCTTGCGCGGTACTCAGCAACCGTGTTGGAGGTTATCCGGATCGTTTTAAAGCTGTGTGTCTACATGAAACAATCTTGGTGTACGAGTACCGCACGATTTACTTGAATTTACAATCTTGTCTCGCTCATCGAGTGGTTAGGTAGACTAGTAATCTTATGAAACTGGAGGCGTTTGAGAAGCGCCTCCGAAACCTTATCTGAAACTTGGAATATGAAGGGGACCATATTCATGTGAAGAGCTACTGAGGAAATATAGGAAAAGTTTCCAGGAACGCCTCACCTAATAGCGTTTATAAAGGATTATACGAATTTTCCTACTTTCGCCATTAGGATGTTTAATCCGAAATTTTCAAGTGAAATTTAATGGTTACGGTCTATAAAAGAATGTATTATACAATTAACATATTGTAGAATGAAATTCCTATCTTAAAAAAATGGTGTCACGAAATGTCTCGAAAATCTCGCATACATTGTTGTTGCAAACCTGATTGGTTTTTCAATGACTTGAAGTTGAAAGAAAAGGAAATCCCTTAAAAATCCACAAAAACGATTAAAATCATAAATGTCTTGAAATCTTAAGTTGAAACTCATAAAAAGCTCTTCAGAAATTAATGCATATGCAATCTTTACGTATTTTGAGGAATTTCAATACGATTTTAAAAAACTTAAGAAATTTTGAATTTTTAAGAAATTTTAATGTTTCTCATGGAGTTTTAAATGATTTTACGAGATTATTTATTGTTTTTTAAAAATTTTATGGACTTTTCAAAAGTTTTGAAAAATTTTAAAAGATTTCACAAATTTTTTATAATTTATAAAAGATTTGGTAAAAGGTTAAGGAATTTCAAGAAGCTTTCAAGAATTTAAAGAAATCTTCATGTATTTTCAAGGATTTAAAAGTTTTTCGTGGAATTCTAAAGGATTTTAAGAAGCGTGTAAAAATGTTAAGTAATTTTGACGTTTCAAAAATAATTTTAAGGAATTTTAATAGTCCTTACAGAATTAAAAAAAATTTCATGTACATTTTTTTTTAAAGATCTTGTGAGATTTTTAATTACAAGAGCTATTTTTTAGAGATTTTAATGTACTTTAGGGAATTTGAAAGAATTTCACGAGCCCGAGTGGAAAAATTTATGATTAAAAAACGATTTTGTAAAATGATTGTAAAGGATTTCATGAAATTTTCAATATTCTATAGTGGAATTTTAAGATACTTAAAGATGCTTTAGAATTTTAAAACATTTTGACTTTTAAAAGTAATTTTAAAGGATTTAAAAGCTTTTCATGTAATTTTAAAGGAGTTTAAGAGGATCTGTTAAAATATCTTTAAATTCCTCAAAATTACAGAACCTCATTTAAAATTCCTAAAAACCCCTTAAAATTCACACAAAGCTTTTTAAAAAATTTTTTATTTCACGAAAATTTAGAAAAATGTAGAAAATTTTACTAATCGCTTAAATTCGTTGAAATCTTTGAAAATGCTTAGAAACCTCTTAAAATCCCTCAAAATTGTAAAACATTGAGAATTTCTTAAAATATCTTCAAATTAAAAAAAAATTTATTTCACGAATTCATTTAAAATTCTAAAAATCTTTTGAGTTTCGTGAAAATCACTTGAAAGTCGTGCAATTCCATAAAATCCCTCGCAATTCTTATAAATCTATTAAAATATCTGAAAATTCCTTGAAATTCTAGAACCTCATTTAAAATTCCTGAAAACCTTTTAAAATTCCTCAAAATTTTAAAACATTTGGAATTCCTTAAAATTTAAAGGGTTTACAAGAGATATGTATAATACTTAAAAGATTGAAGTTGAATTTACAAAGGTCTTGATGAAATTTTAAGAGCTTTTTAAGGAAGTTTAGGGAATTCAAAGAATTTTAAGGAATTTTAAAGTTGCTCGTGGAGCTTCAAAGGAATTCACAAATTTTTTTATGATTTTCTTAATTTGAATCAACAAGCTTTCATTGACTTTTTAATGACTTGAAGTTATCGTAGCGCACGTGTTGGTGTGCTAGTGTAGAGAAATTGTATTCTAAAATCTAAATGAATGAAATATGATTGAAAACTTCTGAAAATGAAAAGCTAGTGGATAATTGTACTTTTAATTTTCAATACTTGAGAGTTTCAACGCACTTTGAGGTTTGAAGGATCGTAAAATTAAAGAAGTTTCTAAAAGTCATTGAAACCTTCTGCCTGCACAAATAAATAGACTTGCAGGCGTAAAAACCCACTTTAGTAAGGAGAAATTTTTTCGTCACCCTTCACGTTACTTTACACGGACTTTTAAGCATTATAGCGTCCATTTCCAGAGTGAGAGGCCTCTTCAGAGTTCGCGGTTCCCGTGGGCCCTCGGCACTCCGCAGTCGCGATTGTCATTAAGTACGCAAGTTACCATACATAAACGATTTGTTTCCAGTTGAAAATCTCTGAAAACGATCATGTTCTTACCCTTAATGCACCTCGCCACTAGCTTTCGTATAACACTTACATTAAAAGACTTTTCAGACACTTTACTTTGATTTCAACAACTGCGAAAAGTAAGAGAAGGATTTTGTACTTATCAACAAGCGCGTATAAAATTTGTTAATTATTTAATTGATTTCCAAGAACCACTATATTAAAATTTGCATTTAATGGATTTGAAGCTTTTATTTGATTTTTTTTATTTCGTTTGAAGCTTTTTATTCAATATTTTGACAATTTTGAAACTCTTCTGAAATCTTGAAAAATTCCTTAAAATTATAATTTTGAAATTATTATATATTGAATTATTTCACTTAATATTCACCTCCCACCTGTCTCCCTGACGCGTCTACTTTTAATTAGAGTTCACCCGAAATAGCCAGAAGAAGCCAGACAATATTGATATCTCACTCTCTGGTTTAAAATACAATCAATAAAAAAATTCGTTCATTTGAAATTTTCAATCATAAAAATTGTACATCAATGCGAAAATGGAAAACAATAATTATTCCCTCTTTTTTATATATAGTGTTGATGGAGTTGATAATAATTAATTTTTTCCAAGCGTATAGATTTTTACGTATTCACAAAGGATTTCTGAACGGATCAATTTTCAACTTCTATCAAACGATGGGTTTTTTTTAGAATTCAATCGAAACATGATATAATTAAATCATCCATAAATTATGTAGTCGATTATGATGAAACATCACATATTGTGTTATTAATATCAATTATTATTATTATGCACATATTATCACAATGAAGAAAAATTGATATATCAGTGCTAGTCTATTTTCAATGTCTGGAAATTTATAAAAGGTCAAATTAACGATATTACTACTTTAAAAATAATCGAAAAAAAGCTGTTGAATCCGCACAAAAATCTGTACAATCTACAGATTTAATCTGCTGGAATAGGGACAGCAGATTATTTCTGTAGATTCGACAGAAAAGTTTTGTTGGATTTACAGATGAAATCTGTTTTATTTACAGATTTTTCGTACTTTCAAACATAAAAGTAGTTGCTTCGATAACAATTATTAATAAAGAAAATGGTTTATTCATATGGGTATATTTATAAATAACACATATATAACAAATAAAAGTTTACACACAACACTAATTTAGATCTGTTGGACATTTCTGCTATTTTAACAGATAAAATCTGTCAATCTTACAACTCTATCTATAAAATTTACAGTAATGCTTCTGTTAGTTATCTGCTAACAGCAGAAAAAATCTGTTGATTTGAAGCGATGAAATATATAATTATATAGGTATATCCTTATATTATAAGATTAATTATAAGTATATATCCATATGAATAAACCATTTTCCTAATTAATAATAATTATTAGGGCATTTATTTTAATGTTTGAAAGTACATAAAATCTGTAAATATAAAATTTACAGATTTTTCTGTATTTTCAACAGATCTTTCTGTAAATAAACATACTTTATCTGCAAACCCAACAAAAATTTTCTGTTCAATCTACAGAAATAATCTGCTGTCCCTATTCCAGCAGATTAAATCTGTAGATTGTACAGATTTTTGTGCGGATTCAACAGCTTTTTTTCGATTATTTTTAAAGTAGTAATATCGTTAATTTGACCTTTTATAAATTTCCAGACATTGAAAATAGACTAGCACTGATATATCAATTTTTCTTCATTGTGATAATATGTGCATAATAATAATAATTGATATTAATAACACAATATGTGATGTTTCATCATAATCGACTACATAATTTATGGATGATTTAATTATATCATGTTTCGATTGAATTCTAAAAAAAACCCATCGTTTGATAGAAGTTGAAAATTGATCCGTTCAGAAATCCTTTGTGAATACGTAAAAATCTATACGCTTGGAAAAAATTAATTATTATCAACTCCATCAACACTATATATAAAAAAGAGGGAATAATTATTGTTTTCCATTTTCGCATTGATGTACAATTTTTATGATTGAAAATTTCAAATGAACGAATTTTTTTATTGATTGTATTT